>PVLC010002949.1:0-105001 GCA_004027655.1 Graphiurus murinus
AAGGAAAAGCTCAACACATCCCACATCAAGGCCTAAAACAGAGATTACAAATTGCCCAATCACATCTCTGAGATGAATCTTTATGACAGAAGCAACAAACAGACTCCAGAAGACAACATATAAAACCCACCAATGACACCACTAGAGGGAGCAGAAGAAGTCCAAGAGTAATTACAACTCACTACAAGACACTATTCACAGAGAGAAAATAAAATTAAGAAATCTATAAATTGAGAGAAGGCTTGCAAGAGCATCAAATATATAAATTTAAGAACAGGGAAACCATGGGAAGAAAAAATAGCAAAGAAACAATGAGCCACCACAACCCCACAATAACAGAAATCAACATCACTGAATGGCAGAGATTACCAGAAGAATAATTCAGATCATTAATAGTAGAAATGATGCAAAACTTCCAGAAAGAATGGATAGAGAGCTGGAAAGAAATAAAGGAACAAATAAACCAAGATCTGACACCCTGAACAAGGTTCATAGAGAAGCCTTGAAGGAAATGAAGGATGTGTAAGATGAAATAATTGAAGTAAAGGCATCAATACAAGCTATAAACAATAGATTAGACCACATGGAAAATAGAATATCACTGTTATCTCTATAAGGAAAATTATAAAAAGTTGAAAAAAGAAATCGATGAAGACCTTAGAAGATAGAAAAGTCTACCATGCTCTTGGATAGGCAGAATAAATATCAACAAAATGGCCATCCTCCCAAAAGTGATCTACAGATTCTATGCAATACCCATTAAATTACCAAGGTCACTCCTAATACACATAGAAAAATCAGTCCTTAAATTCATCTGGAACAACAAAAAGCTCAAGATAGCCAAAGTAGTTCTTAGCAACAAGAACCATGCAGCAGCTATCACAATACCTGACTTCAAACTCTACTACAAAACCACAGTAATAAAAACAGCATGGTATTGGCACAAAAATAGACACATAGACCAATGGAGCAGAATAGAAGATTCAGAAACAGACCCACGTGCTTACAGTCAATTGATTGTTGACAAAGGAGCCAAACACATACACTGGAAAAAAAAATAGCCTCTTTAGCAAATGGTGTTGGCAAAACTGGTTAACCATATGCAGTAAAATGGAAATAAACCCTACTTTCTCACCCTGCACAAGAGTCAACTCAAGGTGGATCAAAGACCTGGAAGTTAAGCCAGAGACCTTGCAGCTACTTGAAGAGGACATAGGACCAACACTTCAACACATAGGCACTGGTAATAACTTTCTCAACAAGACCCCCAAAGCATAAGCAACACAAAGGTAGATGAATACTTGGGATTGCATTAAACTAAGGAACTTCTGTGCAGCAAAGGAAACTATAAAGGAACTCAACAGAGAGCCCACAGAGCAGGAGAAAAATTTTGCTGGCTAGCTACTTTTCTAATAGAAGACTAATATCTAGAATATAAAGAGAACTCAAGAAACTCACAGCTAAGAAAACAAAAAAAAAAAACAATAAAAAAACAGACAAAGGACCTGAGCAGGGCGTGGTGGTGCACACTTGTAATCTCAGCATTTGGGAGTCTGAGACCGGAGGATCCAGGTTTGAGGCCAGCCTCAGCTTCGTAGTGATGCACTCTGCAACTTAGTAAGACCCTGTTTCAAAATAAAGAATAAAAAATAGAGCTGGGGCTGCAGCACGGAGGTAGAATGCCCTTGAGTTCAATCCCCAGTACCAAAAAAATAAAAAATAAAAAATAGACAAAGGATCTAAATAGCCACTTCACAAAAGAAGAAATACAAATGACCAATAAATATATGAAGAAATGTTCAACCTCATTAGAAATCAGAGATGCAAATCAAAACTACTTTGAGATTTCACCTAACCCCAATCAGAATAGCAATCATCAAAAACATGAACAACAACAAATGATGGCGAGGGTGTGGAGAAGCAGGAATCCTAATACATTGTTGGTGGGATTGCAAATCAAATCTGCCATAAAAGCAGCTTCTTAACGGAAGAAAAAAAAAGCAACAAAAAAGTGAAATTTGAAATACAATCAAAGAGACTGTAGAGCAAATGAGCCTGACAGCATGGTGGCTCCATGGCAGGCTGTGAGCCGTGGCGGCCAGCCAGATGGCGGGGTCTGCTAACACCGCTGTGGATCCAGTGACAAGACGTGGAGTAAGCAACTCAGAACTCCGCATCCTACCCAGGCAGCAGATCCTGCACCTTCCACAGTGACCAGAACTTGTGGGACGACCAGACAACCAGTGTAAGCCGCTGCAGGACCACCCCAGCTCACCTCTCTCAACAGATTCAATACAGCGAGTGACTGTACTGAGGAGTTTGAATTAAAACTGCCATAAATGCAGCTTCTTGACAGAAGGAAAGAGGAACAAAGTGGCAGAAGAGAGAACAAGGTAACGAGAGCAGCTGAACAGAACCCAGGGAAAACAAGGGAGCTGGCACACACTGTGAACTGTGGCTGCCATTTTGTGAGCCACCATTTTCCCAGCCAGGATTCTGCCACCTACTTAGAGCTTCATCGACCTCCTGCACTCCCAGTGACCAGAGGTGGAGTAAGCAACTATAAACCTCCACACCAAAATCAGGTGGCATTTACCCACAAGATCAACAGCAAACAAGAACACCTGGGACAACCATCTTAAGCCAGTGCCGAGGTCACCCAGCTCACCCCTCCTACCGGAGCCAGAGCAGCAGGGATCTGTAAGTTGGATTGCACCCCCGGGGTGCAGGGGTCCCTATACAAAGGACAGACTCAGTCACCCACCCTTCTAATTATTAGATAGGAACAGAAGTGTGGGAAGAACCCAGTGCACATAGGGCATCTGAAAATGCCCAGCATTTAGACTGCACTCCTGCCCCCAGCAAAGGCAGAGTGAGAGATGCAGACAGGTCCTGTGGAGAGCTCAGAGACACAAGCATGTAGCAGGAGAGGCATCAGTAGAACCCCCTGCCTGCACTGACAGAGCAAATAGAAATGCCAGAAACACACTCAAAAATTTAAGCTATGTACTTACGAACTAGCAGGGTTTTTGTTTTTGTTTCTTGTTGTTTTTTTGTCTTGTTTTTCAGGGGTTTTTTTTGTGTTATGTTTTATCTGTTTTTACTGTTTGCATTTTGTATTGCCTTGATTTATTTACGTTTGTTTGGATGATTGGTTGCTTTGTTATTTCTTGCTTAGGTTATTGAATGCTCTCCTTATCCCTTTTACAAGTTTCCTTCCCTCTCTCCCATCTATATTCTTCTCCTCAACACTTTTCTTCCTCTTTTTTTCCCCTTTTTTTCCTGTCTCATATCAAGACCATCTCATACTACCACAATCAAAACTCTATATTGACTACCAGAATCCCCCGATATATCTACCATCTCTAACCTTTACAATATATCACCTCAACAAAATCAACCTCTTATTCCACTGGACCATACCCTCTACTTTACTGTACACTTGAATTCATCACTGTGACTCCTCACCCAAACTTCACTACTGAACACAACCTGTCCTTGTATATACAAGCAGACAGCTCTAAACCCCCATTGCAGAGATTGGATGAGAAAACCTGCAAGAGAAGCAAAGATATAAATTTAAGATCAGGGGAACCATGGGAAGGAAAAATAGCAAAGAAATAATGAGCCACCACAACACATCAATAACAGATCTCACCAACCCCAAATGGCAGAAATTACCAGAAGAACAATTCAGATCTTCAATACTAGAAACAATACAGGATTTTCAGAAAGAATGAAGGGAAAATTGGAAAGAAATAAAGGAACAAATAAATAAGGAATGTGATGACCTGAAAAGGAACTGGAGAGAAGCATTGAAGGAAGTGAAAGATAAAATAACTGAAATGAAGGTATCAATACAAACTATAAACAGTAGATTACACAACATGTAAAATAGAATATCACTCTTAGAAGATGACCATTACAAAAATGAATCCATAGTACATAATCTAGAAAAAAATTTTGACTGTATGAATTGGATATCGAAGAGATCTGAGCCAATTATAAAAGAGCAAACCTAAGAATAATAGGCATAGAAGAGGGATTAGAAGTTGAAACTTATGGAATAAGCAATCTTTTCAAAGAAGTAATATCAGAGAATTTTCTGAACATAGAAAGAGAAGATGACAAACAGGTACAGAAAACATACAGAACTCCCTCAAGATAAGACCAAAGAAGAGGCTCACCATGCCACATAATAATCAATTTGACTAATGTAGAGGCTAAGAAGAGAATTCTAAAGGCAACAAAAGTAAAGGCCAAGTGACATTTAGAGGCAAACAATCAGAATCACTCCAGACCTCTCAAATCAAGTCATGAAAGTCAGTAGGGTCTGGAGTAACATATTCAAACTCTGAAAGAAAATAATTTGCAGCCAAGATTCTCCTACCCAGCAAAACTCTCTTTCAAAACTGACGGGGATATAAAAACCTTCCATGACAAACAGAAACTGAAGGAATTTATGTCTTCCAAACTAGCACTAGAGAAAATACTCAAAGAGATTAACTACAAAGAAGAACTAACAAGTAAACTTCAGAACCAGAGAATCAATAATTTCCAGGAAACAAACAACTAAGCAAAGAAGAATAAAACTACTGCAAACAGAAGTCAAAACTCAAAATGTTAGGAATTAAAAATCATCTCTCAATAATCACACTGAATATAAATGATCTCAACTCCCCAATAAAAAGGCACAAGGTGGCAAAATGGATCAAAACACAGAATCCATCTAAATGCTGCCTGCAAGAAACACACCTTACAAGCAAAGATTCCCACAAATTAAAGGTGAAGGGCTAGAGTAAGGTAATCTATGCCAATGGAACTTGAAGACAAGCAGAAGTAGCAACCATGCTATCAGATAAATTAGACTTCAAGCTTACATATCAGCAGAGACAAATCAGGTCATTTTTTACGTGTAAAAGGAACAATCCAGCAAGAGGAAATAACAATTATCAACATCTATGCCCCAAACATAGGTGCAGCCACTTTCATAAAACAACTCTGTATGGTATAAAGACACACATAAATCCCAATACACTAATACTAGGAGACTTCAATACTCCTCTCACATCTGTAGACTGATCTTCTAAACAAAAGGTCAGTAGAGACGTCTCAGACCTAAAGAATGCCATAAACCAAATGGACCGATTAGACACATATAGACTCACCCAACTACAGCTGAATTCACATTTTTCTCAGCTGCACATGGAACCTTCTCCAAAATAGACCACATTCTAGGCCACAAAGTGAGCACTGGCAAATTCAAACAATGTAACATAATTCCCTGCATCTTTTCAGACCACAATGGAGTGAACTAGAAATAAACTCTAAGAAGACCCAAAGTAACCATGTAAACACATGGAGACTGAACACCACATTGCTGAGTGAGGATTGGGTCACAGAAGAAGTAAGGGGAGAAATTAAAAAATTCCTAGAAACCAATGAAAACAGAGATACAACATATCAAAACCTCTGGGAAACATTGAAGGCAGTACTAAGAGGAAAATTTATAGCACTGAGTGCCCACATAAGAAGAACAGAAAATCACCAAATAAATAACATAATGACACAGCTCAAAGCACTTGAAAAACAAAAACAGTCCAACCCCAAAGGTATTAGAAGACAGGAAATTATGAAAATCAGGGCAGAAATTAATGAAGTAGAGAATAAGAAAAACTATACAGAAAATCAACAAAACCAAAAGCTGGTTTCTTGAAAAAATAAACAAGACAGATAAACCATTGGCCAACCTAACCAAAAGAATGAGAGAATCAACCCAAATTACCAAAATAAGACATGAAAAAGGTGATATTACCACCGACAGTATGGAAATACAGAGGATCATCAGAAACTATTTTGAAAAACTATACTCCAACCAAATGGAAAATGTAGAAGACATTGACACATATTTCTAGACACATATAACCTTCCTAAATTGAGTCAAGAAGATAGTGAAAACTTAAACTGACCAATAGCAATCAAAGAGATAGAAACAGCAATAAACATTTTACCGTCAAACAAAAGCCCAGAGCCAGATTGTTTTCCAAGTGAACTTTATAAAACATTTATAGAAGAGCTAATCCTAATACTCCTCAAACTATTCCATGAAATAGAAAGAAATGGGACCCCCCCCAAAACACATTCTATGAAGCCAACATCACATTAATACCAAAGCCAAATAAAGAGAGCTCAAGAGAAGAAAACTATAGGTCTATATCATTGATGAACTTAGATGCAAAACTACTAAACAAGATACTAGCAATGTGTGTTCAAAAGCACATCAAGAAAATTATACACCATGACCAAATTGGGTTCATCCCAGGAATGCAAGGCTGGTTCAACATACAAAAAACAATCCATGTAATTCTCCACATGAACAGGATCAAAGACAGAAATCACACGATCATCTCAATTGATGCTGAAACAGCATTTGACAAGATCCACATCCATTCATGCTAAAATGCTTCAGAGAATAGTAATAGAAGGAACGTACCTCAACATCATGAAAGCAATATACAATAGGCCCACAGCCAACATCATATTAAATGGATAAAAACTGCAAAAGTTCCCACTAAAAACAGGAACAAGACAAGGATGTCCATTATCACCTCTTCTGTTCAACATAGTGCATGAGACTCTAGCCAGAGGAATAAGGCAAGAGAAGGAAGTCAAAGGGGTAAAAATAGGGAAAGAAGAACTAAAACTATCCCTGTTTGCAGATGACATGATACTATACTTAGAAGATGCAACAAACTGAACCAAAAAACTTATAGAACTGATCAACAAATTCAGCAAAGTGTTGGGATACAAAATGAATCTTAAAGAATCAGAAGCTTTTCTGTATGCCAACCATAAATACACTGAAAAAGAAATTCAGAAAACAATTCCATTCACAATAGCACTCAGAAAAATAAGATACTTAGGGATAAACCTAACCAAGGTGGTAAAAGACCTCTATATAGAAAACTATAAAAAGTTGAAAAAAGAAATCAATGAAGACCTTAGAAGTTGGAAAGATCTACCATGCTCTTGGATAGGCAGAATAAATATCATCAAAATGGCCATCCTCCCAAAAGTGATCTATAGATTCAATGCAATACCCATTAAATTACCATGGTCACTCCTCACAGACATAGAAAAAACAGTCCGTAAATTCATCTGGAACAACAAAAAGCCCAAGATAGCCAAAGTAGTTCTCAGCAACAAGAACCATGCAGGAGATTTCACAATACCTGACTTCAAACTCTACTACAAAACCACAGTAATAAAATCAGCATGGTATTGGCACAAAAACGGACACATAGACCAATGGAGCAGAATAGAAGACTCAGAAAAAGATCCACGTGCTTACAGTCAATTAATTTTTGACAACTGAGCCAAAAATATATACTGGAAAAAAAATAGCCTCTTTAGCACATGGTGTTGGCAAAACTGGTTAACCATATGCAGGAAAATGGAAATAAATCCCACTCTCTCTCCCTGCAGAAAAGTAAACTCGGGGATCAAAGACCTGGAAGTCAGGCCTTTGCAGCTACTGGAAGAGGGCATAGGCCCAACACTTCAACACATAGACACAGGTAAAAACTTTCTCAACAAGACCCCAAAAGCACAAACAACTCAAAGGAAGAACAATACATGGGACTGCATTAAACTGAAGAGCTTCTGTGCAGCAAAGGAAACTATCAAGAATCTCAACAGAGAGTCTGCAGAGTGGGAGAAAATTTTTGCCAGCTACTCTTCTGACAGAGGTCTAATATCTAGGATATACAGAGAACTTAAAAAAAATCACAGCTAAGAAAATAAGTAACCTAATCAAAAAATGGGCAAAGGATCTAAATAGATACTTCACAAAAGAAGAAATACAAATGGCCAATAAATGTATGAGGAAATGTTCCACATCATTAGCAATTAGAGAGATGCAAATAAAAACTACCCTGAGAATTCACTTAACTCAAATCCGAATGGCAATCATCAAGAACACAAACAACAACAAACGCTGGTGAGGTTGTGAAGAAGTGGAACCCTAATACATACTTGGTGGGATTGCAAATTAGTGCAACCATTTTGGAAAACAATATGGAGGATCCTCAGACAAATGATAGTGAACCTAGCATATGATCCAGCAATATCACTTCTGGGTATCTACCCAAAAGATTGGAAATCAAACTATCAGACTGACACAGTGTATCTATGTTTATAGCTGCACAATTCACAATTGCCAAACTATGGAAGCAGCTAAGATGTCCATCTACAGATGAATGGATTACAAAACTATGGGATATGTACACAATGGAATTTTACTCAGCCATAAAGAAGAACAAAATCATGTTTGCTGGGAAATGGATGCAACTGGAAAACATTATGTTAAGTGAGATTAGCCAGTCACAAATAGTAAAAAAGCATATGTTTTCCCTGATATGCTGATACTAGGGAGGACATTGGGCATAAGAGGGTCTCCAGATGAGGAAGAATCCTTAGGTGAGCAAAGAAGTTGACTTAACCGAAGGGGATAGATGGGGGATGGGGGAGACACCCTAATGCACACAATGTACTTTCACAAATATATCAAGGTCAATCACTAAACTCAACTTGAGAAGGAGGGAGGGCAAGGGAGTGGGATGGGAATTGGGGAAGTGGTTAAATGATAAATGTGTGCATATATGCCTTTATCAGCTTGTAGCTAACAAAGATGTATGTTTACAATTCACCAATTATTATATAAAAATAATAATAAAAAGTACAATTTCTAAAGATGGATTTAAAGATATTTAAATGTTTAGGTTAGAAATGATTAGTTGATTAGACACTGCAAAAGAAATAACCAGTAAACCTAAGGACATAGAAATAAAATCTATCAAATTGACAAGAAAAAAGTGAACAATAACAACAACAACAAACAACAAAAAAGAGCCTCAGTAACCTATGAGACAATATTAAATCTAACATACAAATATTCATCGCCCAGAGAAAGAGGAAAAATATGGAGAATGGAAAGAAAGAAAAAGTCCAAACATTTTTCAAATTTGAGGAAAATTATTTTATAAAAATTTTCAACAGACTCTGAACAAGATAAACATGAACAAACCCCTGCTAAGGCACATCAGTGTCAAGTGACTAAAACCAATAATCAAGAGAAAAACCCTAAAATCAGAGCAGAAAAGGAAACATTAAATGGGAAGAACTAAAATAAAATTACCACTGAGTTCCTGACAGGAAAAATGCAAGTCAAAGGAAAATAGAATTGTATTTTCAAAGTACAGTAACAACAACAACAAAACAATCAACCTGGTATATCTAATAAAAATACATTTAAAAAATTAATATTTTTCAGACAACCAGAGTCGAGAGGGGTCACTAGCAACATGTTTGCACTCTAAGAGATGAGAAAGAAAGTTCTTCAAACTGAAAGATAATGATGCCTAATGTAAACTTGGACCTACAGAGGAATAAATAACATGAAAATGTAAATGTAAGAGTAAATATTAAAAATTACTTTTCTTTCTTTTAGGACATCAGTATGAGCTAGAGGTGTAGTTCGGGAATACAATGCTTACTTGGTGAGCACAAAGTCCTGGGTTTGCTACTCAATATTGTGTCTAATCAATCAATCAATAATCACTTAAAAGCAAAAATTATATTACTGTATTTTGGGAATGGTGCTTAAACTTTAATATAGAGCACAGTGCTTTTAATAGCTGGGCATGAAGCAAGGGATAAAGGATAAAATGGGCTAATTATCCTGAAAAATAAATTCATTCACAAGAAGAAAAAATGTTGAAAACACCCTGGTTTATGTTTGTTGGGTGGCAGAAGAGATTCTTTTTCTTGGTGTGAGGAAGGAGAAACTTATTAAGCCAGTTTGGCACAAATTATCATCAACAATGAATTCCCCATGTTGCCCTTTCCTCCCTGAGTTCCAAAAGGACTTTGTTTGAAGTGTTCTTCTTATGGAGAAAGGGAACATACACTACATTCTCAGAATCATTTATGATAAAATCCAAGTCAAAACAAGCCTTCTGCCAGGCGTGGTGGCACACGCTTGTAATCCCAGCATTCAGGAGGCTGAGACTGGAGGATCCGGGTTCGCAGCCAGCCTCAGCTACCTAGTGAGGCACTCTGCAAGTTAGTGAGACTCAGTTTCAAAATAAAGAATAAAAAATAGGGCTGGGGGTGTAGCTCGGAGGTAGAATGCCCCTGAGTTCAATCCCCAGTACTGAAAAAAAAAAAAAAAAAAAAAAAAAAAAAAAAAAAAAAAAAAAAAAAAAAAAAAAAAAAAAAAAAAAAAAAAAAAAAAAAAAAAAAAACAAGCTTTCTTGTATGCTAAAATGTTTATGAGCACAATGTTTTCAACTTACTTTAAAGTGGTTCAGCAAAAACACAATACACACACTTACACACACACACACACACACACACACACACACACACACATATGAATTAGAGGAAATACATGTGAGGAATTTGTCTAAAATTTGAAAATTTTTAAAAATAAAATATTGACAGTGGTTGCAGTCAGAGTGAAAAGAGAAGAACCAGAAAAAAGAATTTATTCATTAGACCTAGGCTCATGGAAAAAGAAGTAGCAGGAAGAAGAGAATTAGATGAAGGGAAATGGAGATGAGGAAGAGGATAGGAAGAAAAACTGAGAGGAGGCCATTCTCTCTCTGAACTGAGAAGCTCTTTCTTATAAGCACTTGGATTGTGCATACAGATCTTCCTATAAATAGTGGCCCTGTGCTTAAATAAAATCATCACTTTTCCTAGAGGAAACTTGCCTGTCAAAGCCTAAATTGCAGAATCACAGAGAGCCATTTCTCTGCTCCTCCTGGGAGCAGAGAATCAATCTAGAGAAATCAATCTAGAGAAATGCTTTGGCACCTTCCCAAGAAGATGGAGAAAATGCTCAGTTCCCATACTTGGATTGCTTGCTCCCTGGTAAGATCTTTTCCCTGCTATTAAGCCCAGGCATTGCCCATGGGCTGCCACCCCTACCCAAAGGGAAGTCCTAAGCTGGCTGAGAAGGTCCAGCCCCTCCAAGGACAGCCTCCTGCCACTCCAACCCCCTTCTTTCCACCACCAAGGTCTCGGCCCATTCCCCTTTTGGGAAATAAAACAAAAGAAAACTCACCTCAAACAATGAAGCTATCCCTGGATAGTCTGAGGAATGAAGGCTGGGGAAGTCAAACATTGATAAACTTAATTAAATTTCTAATGAAAACAGAGTCAGTCTGTAGCAATTACTCTCTGTAACTGAGACTAATATTCCAATTAGACTAATTCATCCCCTGATGCTATAAACATAGTTATAAGTTTAATCCATATTCCTTCCTTCTCATCAACAATAGATTTCCATCATGATGGAAGCTTTCATTTCAGTGCTGAAAGTAGCAGCTCTTGGTCTTTGAGTGAATTGTGCTGGCCGACATCTGCCTGGGGTCTTTATTACAACATGATTGGTTTTCTCTCCCTTCCCTCCTCTCAGATACCAGGAATGTTCTGTACCTCTCAGAAGACAAATTCCAGGGACCCTTAATTTTGTCTTTCCTCTCACTACCAAGTTAATCTATCCTCCAAAGTTTAAAATAAAGCTGAGTATGATGGTGCATGCCTATAATCTCAGTACTTGGAAGGCTGAAATAAGGGGATCACAAGTTTCAGGCCAGCCTCAGAAACTAAGCTGGGACTCTATTTCAAAATAAACTTAGTAAGACCCTGTTTCAAAATAAAGAATGAGCTGGGCGTGGTGGCGCACGCTTGTAATCCCAGCATTCGGGAGGCTGAGACCAGAGGATCCCAGTTCACGGCCAGCCTCAGCTACCTAGTGAGGCACTCCGCAACTTAGTGAGACTCGGTTTCAAAATAAAGAATAAAAAATAGGGCTGGGAGTATAGCTCGGAGGTAGAATGCCCCTGAGTTCCATCCCCAGTACCGCAAAAAAAAATAATAAATAAAGAATGAAATAGGGCTGGGAGTGTGACTTGGAGGTATAACACTCCCGGGTTCAATTAAAATTAAAATAAATAAAAATAAAATAAATAACAATCTCAGTACTTAGGAGTCTAAGACAGGAGGATTGTAGGTTCATGGCCAGCCTCAGCTACATAGTGAGGCCTTGTTTCAAAATAAAGAATAAAAAAAATAGGGCTGAGGAAGTCTGGCAGGGTGGTGCACGGTTGTAATCCCAGTACTTGGAAGGCTGAGACCAGAGGATCTGGGTTTGTGGCCAGCCTTAGCTACCTAATGAGGCACTCTACAACTTAGTGAGACCCTGTTTCAAAAATAAAGAATAAAAAACAGGACTGGGGGTGTGGCTCAGAGATAGAATGCCCCTGGGTTCAATCCCCAGTACAACAACAACAAAAAACAATTCGGGCTTGGATGTAGCTCAGATGTGGAATGCCTCTGGGTTCAATCCCCAGTACCACAATAAAAATAAAATAAAATAAATAGAACAGAGAACGAGTTTCATTCTTTCTACTGCCCAAATCTGGAGACAAACAGCTACAAATCACGGATGATTTTTAGCACAATGGAGCCCAGTATATCCAACAGAAAGCACTAGGTACCCAATGGGGTGCACTGGGCAGAGGTTAGCCCACTGTCAGTCACCAAACTAAACTGAGCAGAGATGGGAGGTGTAGACAAAAGCAGAAGGGCTTGAACTGGCATCTCAGCCTCTCTACTACCTACCTGGCAATGATTCCATATTTCTGAGTCCATGTGTTCTTGTGCATAAAATGAGAATAATAACAAGTTTTTTTCAGGTTCTGCATATGGGTCAAATGAGACCAATAGCTGCTTGCATGTTGCTTCTTATGTATCTAGACAGTGAAATACATCCTACACACCTTATGTCATTTAATCTTCTCAGACCCTCTTTGAGAAGAGGAACTCACAGCTCATAGAAAGAGAACACCTTGCCCAAGTTCACTGGCCCATCCACAAGAACTCAAGGCTGATTCCTAGGTCTATCCTTTCTTTGACCTTTAGTTCACTGATATGTGCAATTATAGGAAAAAACAATACTGCAGGCTATTTTTAAAAGCAATTTCATTACCTTTAAATACATTTACTTGAAGCGATCATTCAAAAAAGAAGTTTTTTGTCAAACATAAGTCTTCCTCAATATGCTTTAATGAACACATAAAAGTCATTTGTAATGAGTACATTGTTTATATGTCAATGGGATTACAAAATGCCTGAAAATAATTTGTTTTCTTAATTAGATTAAACAGGCTTCCTGCAATCTCCCTTACTTTATTGATTTACTTAATTAACCTTTTTTTTCATAGATAGTACAAATGAAAATTTCAGCTTGGCCTGTGAAGAAACTATCTTAAATTCTGAATCAGTGGGACCTTAATTAATGAGGCTTTACTATATATCACTGCTGAGGCACAAAGACTTATTATGTTCAAATAGTCATAATGAGTACAATTCTCCACATGCAGCTAAGAGAGATGACCTTACTCAGTCCACTGGAAAAGGAATTGCTTTCCTCCCACTTCCACTCAGGTGACCCGAGGTTGCATTGTCACACAAGAGCTCAGTGAGAAGGAAGAGACTAGAAATGAGAGACACAAGCCATAAGCAAGCCCTGCAAGGAAGGGATCAAGGCAGAATCAGCATCAGGAGCTACACTCTGGAGAGCACTTCCTGTGGGCTAGGATTGTGGAAAAGAGGAGTACAGAGGAGTCATCAGTGGTCCTGGCCACAGTACTAAGCCCTAAAGCTAAAGCAAAATTGCAGCAGGTGGTTGATTGGAAGCCAAGTACCAAGGCCAGCATAACATCCTCACAGTTTTAGGGAATGGCTAAAGTGGTAAGGCCTAGGAAAGAGGTGGCAGAAATAAAATAGCAGTGTCCTCCAGGCTTGTTAGGTACTCAAGTTGTAGCAGATCCCAACAATATCCAGTATAGAGCCTCTCTGATTCCAAACTCTCAGCTCCACTCCAGTAGGCCCACTTTCTGCGGAATCTTAGAGGCAGCTGGAGCAGACTCAAATGATCTAGAAACTCCAGACTTCAACCACCCATTTCTCACCTTTGGAACATCCTTGTAAGAGCACTGTCTGAGACCATTGTCCTAGAACTCTGGTAGGAAAAGGGTGAAAGTTGAATTGGATAAAGAAGAACAAAATTATGTCATTTGCAGGAAAATAGACAGAACTGGAGAAAATTATACTGAGATTAGCCAGTCTCAAACAAAAAGTGAAGGGTTACCAGTGGAGTCATGGAGGGAGTTTATGGCAGAATGGTGAGGTGGGAGTGGGGAGACTTAATGAAGAAAGCACTTCCATTGATGCTGTGTACACATATGCAAGTATCAATACCAATCTTAATATCAGGTACAAGGAAGGAGAGGGAGGAGCTGGGGGAGGCTCACCAAGTGCTGTGTGTGTATATGTCTCTATCACTCTGAACTTCATTATGATGTGGGACTACAATGCACCAATAAAAGTATATTTTAAAAAGGAAAAGAAATAAAGGGTTATATGTTTTCTTTCATATGTGTAAGAGGTAAATTGGGAAACAAATGGGACTTCAGATTAAATAGGAGAAATTCCAGTGGAGAGATGGAGGAGGTCTCGGGGAGGAGGTGAGGAGATTTGATGAAGAAAACAGTTCAAGTAATGCTATTACATATATAAAATTATCAATGCCAATCTCAACAACATGTATGTTGAAAGGGGGAGTGGGGTGGATTCTGGAGGGAAACACCCCAAGTGCTGTGTGCCTATTACTCTGCACCTCATTATGATGTATAATTACAATGCAACTATAAATGCATATTTCAAAAATATCTAATTAGTCAGAGAAAGACAAATTTTTACAAGCATTATTTAATCCTCACAACCACCAAAATGTATAAGGTTTGAGGAAGTTAAAGCTTAGAAATTTTAGATAACTTAGCTTGGCATAGTGGCTCATACCTGTAATCCCATTACTCTGGGGGCTCAGAAAGGAAGATTGCAACTGGCCACAGCAACTTAGTGAAACCTAGTTTCAAAATAAAAAGTAAAATGAGGACAAAGGTGTAGCTTGGAGGTAGAATGCCCCTGGGTACAATCTCTAGTACCATGAAGGAGGAAGGAAAGAAGAAAGGAAGGAAAACTTTAAATAACTTACCCAGAGCTGTGCTGCAAGTAATTTGTGAACCACACTGGGTCTGCATAGGAAGCTGACACCACACTGGGGCCCACACAGTGAGCTATGGTAACACACAGTGATGTGCAATTGAGAAGAAATGCTGTGGTTCCAATGTGTGCTCCAAAAGTTCACATGGTAGAGACTTAATCCCCAAATTTGCATGCTAATGGCATTTGGAGGGGGTTCTATGAGGTCATGAGCATGAGGCTCCCATGATAGCATAACTGGCTTAATAAGAGGAAGTGGGTCCTGGCTGGCACATCTGCTGTGTCACCATGTGATGCTCTCTGACATGTGATGATGCAGAAAGAAGACCCTCACCAGATGCTGAGCAAGAGGCAGGCACTCAGCTCTTGGACTTCCCAGACTCCAGAATCATAAGCTAACTAAACCTCTGTGTTTTTTTTTTTATTTTATAAATTACCCAGTCTGAGGTAGTTATAGCAACAGAAAATGGATTATGACAAGAGTTAAGAGATCTGAAAGGAATGACTCTTAAACATTAAGAAACCAGTGAGTAACTATGAGCAGGCACAGTCAGTCTTCAGGAATCCAGACTATCAAGGGAAGGCTCAGCTTGTCCACAGACAACTGTGATCAGGGAATCATATAGCAAGCCATTGATTCATTGTAACTGAAGTCAAAGGCCTGACCCAATCTAACAAAGGGTTCCTTATCTCAAGACAAGACTCTGGTCTAAGTGTCAACAGACCTAACTTCCCTGGTTGAATCAGGGAGGTGATACCTGCATCTAATGCATTCTTCTGATTCTAATTAATGAGGGCAAAATGGGATTCAGGAAAATCTCAACAGGATGGCATCAGACTGTGTATTGTGTGCATGGAAATGAGGTGCCACCATTATCCCCTTAGGGTAATAAAATGTTTAATAAGAGGTAATAACAGAACTCAAGATCTATTGTCACTCAGAACTAAAATTCTTGTTCTGCTAATAGTCATTTAGCTAAGTGATACTAGATACATAATTTAACTTCTCAAAGCCCTGTTTCCCAATCTATAAAACAGTGATACTAAAAATAGTACTCAATTCTATAAAGTTGTTATAAAGATTAGAATAAATTATGTATATAAAATGCTTAGCCAAGTGCCTGGTACACTATGCTCATAAATACCAGCTATTGTTATTATTTATGCTTTTCCAACCTTTTTCACATTTGCAATCTAATCTGAATTGGGAAAACCTGGTACCAAGCTGAGCACGTGTAAGGCCGCAACAAAATTGTCTGTGCACTATTTCTCCCCATTCTATTTCTCTGTTTGGTAATTACAAACAGCTGGCAGGCCAGGAGAGAGCACATCTATTGGCTATATAGTGTTTCCTTCCCCAGGTGGGAAAGAACAATGGCGAGGACATCATTCATTGAACTTGAAGATGTTTCAACAGTAAACATAATGACCTCATGGTCTGAGTTGTCTATTGGCATAGATGCTGAGAAACACAAAGGTGCAAACTGAGGTTGGCCTTTAGAGATTCTGAGTCTTCACTTCTCAATACTTAAAACTTGGCAGAATTTAGAGCAGGTCCTTTAGGCATGTCCACTGACACAAACAAATGACTTATGTTGTAGCTATTTTAAGGTAAGCGTACATTGTCTCCCTGACATCTTGTAAACTCCTCAAGGACTAAAACTTTGACTTATATTCTATCCACTTTCCAGAGAGTGTATAGAATGGTGTTGTGTGCAGAAAATATGCCCAATAAATATTAACTGATTCATTAAAAAAGGGACTTAATGGGAGGCTGAGAAATGAACATATCAGGTTCCAGGCCAGCTTCAGCAACTTAGTGAGACACTATTTCAAAATTAAAAAAATAAAAAGGATTGGGGATATAGCTTGGAGATAGAATGCCCCTGGGATCAATCACCAGTACCAAAGAGAGAGAGAGAGGGAAAAAAGAGACTCAATATTCAGAAACAAATACCACTTCAGTGAGGGTGAGGGCAAGTGTCTTTGCTCAGACTGAATTAGCTACCAAAGGACAGCTTGTTAACTCCCAGCATCTTACTACCAGAAAGAGGTGTACTAGAGAGACACTAGAACAGTTCAAAACAGCTTAGAAGACCAAGTCCTAAGATCATGTCAGCTCTGTGACTTTGCAAAGGGCGGCCAAGAATTCTGAAGCTTGTCTTCATTGAGCGTCCTTCCAACTCTTACTCTCAGTGAATTCATGGTATTCTAGAAGGCTTCTGTGATCCCTTTGGCTGCTTATCACTAATAACCTCAAATAATTTGCATGTGCAATTAAGAATTTTGTGTGAATAAGCAGGAATACTCAGGGGGTTTACCCAATGCTTCACCCACTTATACTATAGAATAATATTCCAACCAACATGGTGCTAAAGCCCTTTAGGACTAGAGTACTTAGGAACTTGTTCAGAGATGGTGGTTTCCTTTCATCACAGAGCAAGCAGAAGATAGAGAATAGTACCTTTGAGTATTGACAGAAAGACCAGCTCCCCATTTATACCTCTGACTACAAGGTATAAATGACACAATCTTAAGTAACTCAAATGGCAAAGAATCTCTTTACCTCGATATGGGTTTAGAACTGGTGGCTGCAGTGCATGAGAATAGGTGAACATTAGGGGCCCCATTGAAGTCCAACCTGACAAATTTAATTGTTTTTATTACTGAAGACTATATTAGAAAACTTGGCACCAGAAGAAGTGTATCAAATAAAATCAATCACCTGATATCTGGAATTTTTAAAAAAGCCATTTGGCAACTTCTATTACTTGCTTGTTGACAGTGTAAACTTTGCTTGGCAAGTCGAAAAGCTATACCAAACAAATCCTATCTCTGGCAATTAGAAGCACTTAAATAAGCTAATATAATCAATTATGTCTTTTAATTTGCCAGATAGCATTTACAGAGCTTAATTTTCTGCTGCTACACCTTCGAAATTATCTTCAGGTGGTGTTTGGAATCTAAAAGGAAAATGTATTACAGTTGCATTGATATTACTTACACTAAATTCCCCACACACTTATCAGACCAACACCCTCCATATCCCATACCTAGACATGAAATACTTTTATAGTGAAGAAAAGTCATAAGATATTTGCCTGATTTTTCATGATATTCATATCATCCTTCTGCAAGTTTGTCCACAAAGTTATATAAACATCACTTGCAGTAATAATAGACTCCAGCTACATAAAGAGACTATATATATATATAAATACATATTTCAAAAATAACTACTTAAGAGAAATAAATTAGAAGATTTATACTGTACTATAGGATAATATTCTAATCAGCAGAGTGTTAAAAGCCTTTAGGCCTAGAGTACTTAGGTACTTGTTCAGAGACAGTGGTTTCCTTGTATCCCAGAATTTCTTATCATGAAAATTTATAATTTCTTATAAATTGGAAAGAAAGTTTTCTGGTAGAAAAGAAATTAAACATAGGGTTTCAATTATCATAACTTTGAGGGTCTTTGAGTGACCCTCCTTAAAGTACTAATAGCAGTTAAATTATGATATTTAAAATATCATAATGGTTTAGGAAATAACATAGAACATGGGTAAAAGACAACTGTCCCACACAAAAGAACTACTCCACAAGAGGGAAAAGATCCACCAAAGATCTATCTCAGTATCTGGGAAGCACGAGAATCTACGTAAAATAAACAGTGGGAGGGAGGAGCCCAAGATGGCATCTGAGTGAAACATTTCTCCTCAGGCGCTGTGAGCTGGAATCAAATCAGCCATAAAAGCAGCTTCTTGATGGAAGAAAAAAAGAGAACAAGGGAACAAAAATTGAACTGCAGCTGAAGAGAACCCAGAAGGCTGACCAGGGAGAGCAAAGGAACCCATCGGAATGGCAGTGATGCTACACTGCAGGACAGCAGCTACCATTGAGCTGGTGGCCTGGCTCGGGGTCTACTAACACTGAGATAACTAATGACCCCCTGCATACCCAAGACCAGACGTGGAGTAAGCAACTCCAGAACTCCACATCCTAACCAGGTGGCATATCCCCGCACCTCAGACAGTGACCGGAATACCTGGGATGATGAGATTAAGTCCACAGTGGGGTCACCCCTGCTCACCTCTCCCTCCAGAGCCAGAGCAGTGATCAACTGCACAGCAGAGCTTGAATCAAAACTGCTGCAAAAGCAGCTTTTTGACAGAAGGAAAGAAAATCAAAGCAGCAAAAAAGTGAACAAAGCAACAAAAGCAGCTGAGCAGAACCCAGAAAGCAGACCAGGGAGAACAAAGGAGCCAGCACATGCGTGGCAGTGGTGCGCATCATGGAACAATAGCCGCCATTGAGCCAGCCGCTCAGAGTGGGGTCTATTAGCACCAAGACTGCCAGTGACCTCCCGTGCACCCAGCGACAAGAGGAGGAATAAGCGACTACAGAACTCCACACCCTAATCAGTCGGCATATCCCTGCAGTATCAACAGTGATCAGGAACACCTGGGCAACCAGCTTAAGCCTGTGGCAAAGACACTCCAGCTCACCCCTCCCACCAGAGACAGAGCAGTAGGGATCTGTAAGGTAAATTGCACTCGGGGGTGTGGGGAGGGCTATACAAAGGACAGACTCAGTCATCCACCCCCCTAGCAAATGGATAGGAGAAATGCAGGAGAGACCCAGTGCACACAGGGCATAGAGACCTTACAGGCACCTAGAAAATGCCCAGTATTTAGACTCAGCAAAGGCAGAGAGAGAAAGAGAGAGAGAGAGAGAGAGAGAGAGAGAGGCAGACAGGCCCTGTGGAGAGTTCAGAGACACAAGCTTGCAGCGAGAGAGGCACCAGTGGAACTCCCTGTCTGCACTGACAGAGAGAGCAAATAAGAATGCCAGAGACATGCTCAAAAATCTAATATAGTAAGCACATATTTAAAAACTGAAAATATCCATGCAGATCCAAAAGGACTGCAGAGGTCAACTCAGCTCTGTACTTACAAACTTGCAGGGTTTTTGTTTTTATTTCTTGTTGTTGTTTTTTGCTTTTTGGTTTTTTACTTTGTTTTTACTCTGCTTTCATTTTGTATTGCTTTGACTTATTTAAGTTTGTTTGGATGATTGGTTGCATTGTAATTATTTGCTCAGTTTGTTGACTCTCTTCCTTATCCCTTTTACAAGCATCTCTCCCTCTCTCCCATCTATATTATTCTCAACACTGTTTCTTTTCTATTTTCTTTTTCCCTGTCTCATATCAAGACCATTTCATACCACTACACCTAAAACTCTACATTGACTACTAGAATCCCCCAACATATCCACTATTTCTAATCTTTATCATATATCACCTCAAGATTCTCAACCTCTTATTCCACTGGACCATACCCTCTACTTTACCCTATTCTTGGATTCATCACTGTGACTTTTCAACCAAATTTTACCACTGAACACATCCTCTCCTTGTATATACCAGCAGACACCTTTAAACCCCCATTGCAGATATTGGATGAGAAAGCTTGTAAGAGCAGCAAAGATATAAATTTAAGAGCAGGGAAACCATGGAAAGGAAAAATAGCAAGAAACAATGAGCCACTACAACCCTACAATAACAGAACTCAACAACACTGAATGGCAGAGATTACCAGAAGAATAATTCAGATCTTTAATAGTAGAAACAATACAAAACTTCCAGAAAGAATGCAGAAAGAGCTGGAAAGAAATAAAGGAACAAATAAGCAAAGAATCTGACACCCTGGACAAGGATCATAGAGAAGGCTTGAAGGAAGTAAAAGATGTGAAAAATGCAATCATTGAAGGGAAGGCATCAACACAAACTATAAACAGTAGATTAGACCACATGGAAAATAGAATATCACTCTTAGAAGATGATAATTCCAAAAATAAATCCACAGTACATAATTTTTAAAAATTTTTTTGACAGTATGAATTGGACATTGATGAGATCTGGGCCAATTTTAAAAGAGCTAACCTAAGAATAATAAGCATAGAAGAGGGATTAGAAGTTGAAACTAATGGAATAAACAAGCTTTTCAAAGAAGTAATATCAGAGAATTTTCCAAACATAGAAAGACAAGTAGACACACAGGTACAGGAAACATATGGAACCCCCTCAAGACAAGACCAAAGAAGAGGTTCACCACGCCATGTAATAATCAACTTGCCTAATGTAGAGGGTAAGGAGAGAATTCTAAAGGCAACAAAAGTAAAAGACCAAGTGACATTTAGAGGCAAACCAATTAGAATCACTTCAGACCTCCCAAACCAAGACATGAAAGCCAGGAGGGGCTGGAGTAACGTACTCCAAACTCTGAAAGAAAATAACTTGCAGCCAAGATTCTTCTACCCAACAAAACTCTCTCTCAAAATTGATGGGGAAACAAAAACCTTCCATGACAAACAGAAAAGGAAAGAATTTATGTCTTCCAAACCAGCACTAGAGAAAATACTCAAAGAGATTAACTACAAAGAAAAACTAAAAAATAAATGCCAGAACAAGAGAAATAATAATTTCCAGGAATCAAACAATTAAGTAAAGAGGAATAACCACTACCAAAAATAGAAGCCAAAACTCACAATGTTAGGAATTAAAAATCATCTCTCAATAATCACACCAAATATAAATGGTCTCAACTCCCCAGTAAAAAGGCACAAGGTGGCAAAATGGATTAAAACCCAGATTCCATCTATATGCTGCCTGCAAGAAATACACCTTACAAGCAAAGATTCCCACAAACTAAAAGTGAAGGGCTGGATAAGGTAATCCATGCCAATGGAACTCGAAGACAAGCAGGAGTAGCAACTATAATAACAGATGAATTAGACTTCAAACCTAAGCTTATCAGAAGACACAAAACAGGTCATTTTTTACTAGTAAAAGGAACAATACAGCAAGAGGAAATAACAATTATCAACATCTATGCCCCAAGCATAGGTGCAGCCACTTTTATAAAACAAACTCTGCATGATATAAAGTCACACATAGATCCCAATACACTAATATTGGGAGACTTTAATATTCCTCTCACATCACTAGACCAATCTTCTAAACATAAGGTCAATAAAGACACCTCAGACACAAAGAATACCATAAACCAAATGGACCTATTAGACATATACAGAATATTTCACCCAACTACAGCTGAATTCACATTTTTCTCAGCTGCACATGGAACATTCTCCATAATAGATCACATTCTGGGCCACAAAGTGAGCATTGGCAAATTGAAAAACTGCATCTTCTCAAACCACAATGGAGTGAAAATAGAAATCAGCCCTAAGAAGACCCAGAGTAGTTATTTAAACACATGGAGACTGAACAACACACTGCTGAACGAGGACTGGGTCATAGAAGAAATAAAGGGGGAAATTAAAAAATTCCTAGAGAGCAATGAAAACAGAGACACAACATATCAAAATCTCTGGGACACTTTGAAGGCAGTAGTAAGAGGAAAATGTGTAGCACTGAGTGCCCACAAAAGAAGAACAAAAAATCAGCAAATAAATAACCTAATGACAAAGCTCAAAGTCCTTGAAAAAGAAGAAAAGTCTATTTCAAAATCCAGTAGAAGACAGGAAATTATTAAAATGAAGTAGAGAATAAAAAAAACAATACAGAAAATCAACAAAACCAAAGCCTGGTTTCTTGAAAAAATAAACAAGATAGATAAACCATTGACCAACCTAACCAAAAGACAGAGAGAATCAACCCAAATTACCAAAATAAGAGACAAAAAAGGTGATATTACCACTGACAGTGTGGAAATACAGAGGATCATCAGAAACTATTTTGAAAAACTATACTAAAAAAAATGGAAAATCTAGAAGAAATTGACAAATTTCTAGATACATATAACCTTCCTAAATTGAGTCAAGAATATAGTGAAAACTTAAACCAACCAATAACAATAAAAGAGATAGAAACAGCAATAAAGAGTTTACAATCAAACAAAAAACAAGGACCAGATGGTCTTCCAAGTGAATGTTATAAAATATTTATAGAAGAG
Source organism: Graphiurus murinus (assembly GCA_004027655.1). Classification (NCBI taxonomy): domain Eukaryota; kingdom Metazoa; phylum Chordata; class Mammalia; order Rodentia; family Gliridae; genus Graphiurus; species Graphiurus murinus. The sequence continues at coordinate 23,112 of PVLC010002949.1, forward strand.
CTAATCCCAATACTCCTCAATCTATTCCATGAAATAGAAACAGGACCCTCCCAAACACATTCTATGAAGCCAACATCACATTAATACCAAAGCCAAATAAAGACAGCTCAAGAAAAGAAAACTATAGTCCAATATTGCTGATGGACTTAGACGCAAAACTGATAAACAAAATACTAGCAATGCACATTCAAAACCACATCAAGAAAATTATACACCATGACCAAGTCAGGTTCATCCCAGGGATGCATGTTATTTGCAGGGAAATGGATAGAACTGGAAAACATTATGTTAAGTGAGATTAGTCAGTCACAAAGAGTAAAGAAGCATATGTTCTCCCTAATATGCGGATGCTAGGGAGAAGATGGGGCATAGGAGGGTCTCCAGATGAAAAGGAGAGATCCTCGATAAGCAAAGAAGTTGATTTAATTGTAGTGGATACATGGGGCAGAGGGACACCCTAAGGCACATGATGTACTTACACAATCATATCAAGGTCACTCACTGAAGTGAACCTGAGAGGGAGGGAGGGGGAGGGAACAGGGTGGGATTTGGGGAAGGGGTCAAATGAGAATTGTGTGCAAATATGTTGTTAACAACTTGTACTTAACAAAGATGTATGCTATACTGCACGAATTACTACAATAAAAAATTTTAAAAAAGAAATGTGTGTATGTATGCCTTTATCATCTTGTACCTAACAAAAATGTATGATTATAATTTACCAATTAAAAACAAAATATGTGAGCATGAAAAAATAAATAAATAAACAAACAATGGGCTTCTCTGTTGACAGGAAAAAGTGACCATACGAATGTAAAGTGCAGCCACCCTCTTAGACAACTGCACTCAGATGGTGTTAGAACAACAGAAGACTCTGGTAACATTAAAATTTTAATAAAAGAGAGTAGCAGGCAAGGTATTTGGTAGGCTGAAGCAGAAAAATCATAGACTCCAGACCAGCTTCAACAACTTAGCAAGACTCTTAGCAACCTAGGAAGACACTGTGTCAAAACAAAACAAAGAAAAGAGTAAGAATTCATCTGGGTTTCTCTAGATCTCTCCAAGGACTGAAAGGGGCCCATATATTTGGCATATAAAACAGGTATCTGTTTTACTTAATAAGCATGTTTTATTGAGTAAAAAGAAGGACATCTCTCAGTAGCCCACAGCAGTCAGCCTATATCATCTCCAGATTTCTCAAGGGTTTTTGCTCAGACTGAATTCATTATCAAAAGGCAGCTTGTTAAATTTCCCTGCATTTTATTACTAGAAAGAAGGTGTCCTAAAGAGGCAACCTCAGAGCACAGTTAAAACCAGCTTAGGAGACCAGGAGTTATGAAGGTCCAAGCCCAAGTTCTAGGATCATGTTGCCACTATTAGCCCCATGACCTTGGAAAGGGATGCTAAGGGTTCCGGAATTTGTCTTCACTGAGGTCCTTCCAATTTTTGTTTTCCATTAATTAATGGGATTGTTATCATGGGAAAGCTATAATCCATTTTCCAAATTACTTAATTGTCTTTATGTTCATTGAAGCCAGTCTTTTATGGGTTTGATTAGTGAGTGTGTACCCCACTCCAAGAGTTGTGTGGCCTTCTGAACACACTGGTGAAATGAAATATTTTAACCTAAAAAGAGGACACTGGACAGCCACCACAAAGCAATCCTTTAGGAAGTCCCTTACTTAGTCAAGGAAATGTAGGAGGTATTTAATATGTTGTATGATTTATAAAGAGAGAAAGAGAACCATTTCTGAAGATACTATTAGCATATATGAGATGTAAAAACAGAAAATATAAAGAAGAAAAGATAGTCATATATTCTACCCAGAGATAATCACTATTAACGTTTTGGTGTATATCCATGGATTTGATTTTTCCTTGCTAAATGTCTATACAGTTTTCTTTAAATTAAACTGGCATCTTCTCTGTGGTCTTTTCTTTTTCAGTTAATCAAATATCATAGCCAGGTATGGTGTTACATGCCTGTAATCCCAGTACTTAGGACGCTGAGATAGGAGAATCACTGGTTCAAAGACAGCATCAGCAATGTAGTAAGACTTTCAGCAACCCAGCAAGTCATTTAGGTTATTTTCATTGTTGGCTCATATAAAAAATGCAGTGATAAATATCATGATACATAATTCTTTGGGCACATCTCTGATTATTGTCTCAAGGTAAATTCCCAGAAATGGACTTGCTGGATCAAAGGAGATGAATATGTTTAAGACCTTTTAGATACATCTGCCAAATTACTCTTCAAGAAATTCGTTCCAATTTCAGACTCACTGCCTACGTAGAAAAGTGACAAAGACTTTCAATAAATGCTTCATGTAGCTGAAAATCCCTCCAGTCCCATTATTTTAAATGGCGTGCAACCCATAGAGCCTATCTTATTTTCACACAGAATTTATTCCAGGGAAAGTTGGATTCAGGTAAATTCTTTCACTGTGAGGCTTATTTTATGCATTGATACTTGTGGGCTATCAAAAAACAATACCTGAGATATGTGATTCTAAAAGTTCACTGGCTATTACTTGAGATTTTGTGTCATAAGATTTTCTCCTCTGTGAACATATTTTGCTTTTATAAATAAAAATAATAGAAAAATATTTATTGCCTAATTTGCTGAAAATATTCCATAGATAAATTTATAGAATTAAATCTTACCCAAAAAACAAAATGCATGTACCTTTGTGTAAAAAGCCTAACTCTAACTCAAAGCAATATCTTGCAACTTACTTCTTCCCTGGATTCGATTTTCTCATTTTCTCTGCATTGGTGGCAGAGACAAATCCAGCACTTGTGTTCCTATACTCCACATGGAGAAACTGAAACTGAAACCCAGATTTGTAAGTTGATTTTGCAAAAAATAGTGAAACTACCACAAAACTCCAATTTTTAATTTTTTGTATTCTGGATTCTGTGTTGGCACATTCTTCTACACCTTTAAAAAACAAAAAGCAATACTTTTGTTACATACATCTCCACAAAGAAAAGTCTTTTCCAAGGTGATGGGCAGCCGGCAGGAGCAGATGGCTGGGAGGAGAATGTCCAACTAGGGGCATTGTAGGAAAGATGGGTCCCCATGCTCTGTGTCACTCTACCATATGCTTAGTGGCCCACTGGCCTTAAGAGCCTTGATGAGCTTGTTCTATCATCTGGCCCAAAGTTTGGAAGTGTGAGCCACACTGACCCCAAACAGGGATCAGATCTGTTATTGGCAAGAAATTGGGTGTCTAATGGCTTTCTAGCAAGATCCTAAGAAGAATAATTCAACTGAAAATACGTAGAAATTTGGTCACAGTGCCATCTTTGCCTGAAGGGAATTGCTGCATGTTCCTCCATATTGAGACCTTAGCTATTTCCCAGGTTTACCTCAAATATTGTCTCTTCCCCAGCCTGAGTAATTTGTGCTCCCTCTAGGCTCTCAAAGTCTTTCACCTCTCTCATTACCCTTTGCCTTAGCTTTCTTGGACTAAAATCACTTATGTGCATGTCATGTTCTAGCCTCCATAAGCTAGCAGTCAAGGCTGAGGAAATAACTGCCTTTTTTTCCCCACATACCCCCATAATGTTTTTGCACTATAACTAAGAAGTTAGTTAGTTGATTTTGCAAAAAGTAGTGGAACCACCACAAAACTCCAATTTTTAATTTTTTTATATTCTGGATTCTGTGTTGGCACATTCTTGTACACCTTTAAAAAACAAAAAGCAATACTAAGAAGTTAGTATTTGCACAATAACTAAGAAGTTAGTTATAGTGCAAAAATATATAGTTATGTTTTGCATTATAACTAACTTTGCTGAATAAATGTTATAGAATAATTGAAGATGAAATGTATCATATAGAGTTTTCTGCCAATTTTATTAAATAGCTCAAATATTAATCAACAAATTTCTTGAACTTTTAAAAATTGCCTCTAGGGACCCAAAGTGAGTTATTGTCTCAATGAAGACTTCTCCTAAAACATAAATGTTAAATTTCTTGTTTTTATAAATTTAAAAAGAGTCACAACAGGGAAAGATGGGGAATGATTGATAGCATGTTACATTAACAAATTCACCTTTCTGGAAAATTTTCTCATCTGGTTTTAAAACAGCTAGATATTCAATATTACAAATATTAATTAACTTTCCTATTCTTGAGCAGGAAGTTCCAAGTGCAATAGCTTAGAGACAGTCTTGATGATAAAAATAAGGATATTTCCCATTTCAAAATTATGTTTCTTCTGGAAATTGCTATTACCCACTCCTTCTCTTTGTGTTTTCTTCCCAGGAGTTTAGTTTCTATGTATCTCAAAGAAGATACATAGAAATAAATATTTTATTTTTAAATCACAAGACTTTTAAATGAGAACATCTTAGTTATTACAAACCAGATGTGTTTGTAAAGGAAAAGTACTTGGATTCAAACGTACAACTAATAAAAATATGAAAACAGGACTGCCAAAAAGAGAAAAAATTCCAATAATGTATGCAGCCATATTCATAGTGAGTTACAAAAAAACTATGTATAGGGCAATAACTGTGGGCTCATGAAACCAGAGATACTAGATTAATACCTGGGTAAAGTTAGCACATAAATGGGATAGGTGTGTTCAGGATGTCCCAAAAGCTGAGTGCAGACTTCCTTTGAAATAGTAATCTGGTACGAGAATGAATAGACCAATTGAACACATTTTTCACTGCATATTGCACATTTTGGAAAACTGGCATGAAGGTCACAAAGCCAGTTGAATACAATATCTCCTGTAACAATAAGTCAAAGGAAAAGCTGTCTGATGTCCACAGTCCTTGTGTGTGTTGAGAAAAGCAATATGACTTAAAGAAACAAAGAACTAACATTCAGGACATATGGGTTCAGCTCTTAGTTTGGTGACTAATGGGCATGTATCCTTGTCTACTAAAGAAAATCATTGGCTGATCAGTATGTCATAGGAGAAGAGCAAAGAACCATGGCTGAGTACACACCAGCTATCCCTCAGTAGCCACAGGGCTTTGCATCCTCAAGAGATGATTTATAATTCTGGGTTTTCCTTAAGTCCCTTTGCTAGAAAATGGTAGAATTGACTGTAACTGACAGCTTCCCAGATACCTGGAATCAGAACAATGTATTCTCTGAAATAACAATGGGGAAAGTAGTTTGATATTGAAAGGAAAACCTTTCATGCTGCCTGTCTCATGATACAGCTCTCATTCCTTAATTCAGAGGTATTTAAGCTCCAGTTTGTGAAATTCCATGGTTCCATGGAAACTTGGCAAAATGATAGTGTAGAAGTTTCTATAGATTGCTTATTTTTAATAAAAGAAAGGTGGGTGATCAATTTTTAAAATATTTCACTGACTTGAATAGATATGTACTTGTGTAGTAGGGCATGTGATCATCCTTATTTTTATTGTAAAGACTTAAAGTAATTTTTTAATTTATGTTACTTGTCCTGTTATAAGAGCCCTGCATTAAAAATTCCTATTAGAATATCTGTCAGTTTCTCATTTATTTCCTGTAATTTTGTTCTTAAATATTTCAATACTGTGTCAGTGCAAAAAAGATTAATGTTTTATTTCTAATGTGGTACACACTTTTTACTATTAAATAAACTGTTAATTTTGCTTCACAGATTGCTTTTTGTTTTGAATTCACTGTTAAAATGTTCTTTATGACTCCTATTTTTGTCATTATTTTTTCTTATTTTTTATCTGTCTAATAAATCTTTACCTATTGATTTACATTTAATTTTGGGGTTATTTTCCTTTAAATGTGTACCTTTTGTAGAGTTCAAGGCCTTTTATTAAGTGAATTTTTCCATTTATACTTTTTTATAAGAAAGATGATGAGTCATGATGTTTCATGCTATTTTATGTTGTTGATTCTGTCTTTATACTTCTATTGGTTTGTTTTTCTTATAGTCTTATTTTCTTAGTGTTAATTTTTTGTTCCATTCTGGTAATTTAGAAGATTTATTGTTAGTCTCTTCAACTTCTTTATAACTTTAAATTACATGCTTCCACCTCTGTTTATTGATTTATCCAATTTCGACAGTGTCTTTCAACTTCCAGCTATGAAAGATGAAGACATTACCATTCTCTCTCATACTTCTCCCTCCACCCTCTGCTGTCTCCCTGCAGTTTCCAGTTATGTTATTATCATTTAACATTGTCAGGATTCATATCAGTTACATCTTCTTTGTAACCAAAACCTCCATAGCTTTTTAAAAATTTACTTATGTATTTAAATGTATTCATTGCTTACCTCCAGATCCTTTATATTGCTGCTTCCTCATCCCTGAATCCTTTATTTTATTTCATTTAGTTCATTGATGGCTTGCATCATGAAGTAATTGTTTCAAGAGACTATATATATATATATATAAAACTTGCATGTTTAAGAATGCCTTTCTTTTCACATGAAAGATAGGTCGGTATGGAATTAAACACTTCTGTCTACCTTTTGCCTCTATAAAAATCTACAGACAATTAACCACTTTGTTTATAAATTAAATGATAAGGTAGAATAAGCTGAATGTAACCTCATATATTTCCCCCTTGTTCTTTCTATCTGGATTTCTAGAGGATTTCTCTTCCCCTTGACATGTACTAAATTAACATCTCAATATTTGCTGTTCTACATTATTTTTCTTTTATTGAAACAGTGCATTTTTAGGACAATAGATTCAAGAAAGTTTTCTTAAATTTGGGTATTTTTCTCTCATTAAAAATTATTATTGACATTGAATTTGACTTATTTCATGTATATATTTTTCTCTTTGGAATCATCTCTATCTCTTGCTTCTTCACCATTTGGTTTTATGTGATTTTCGCATATATCTTCTCCATGCTTTTAACATGTCTCTCTATTCTGTAAAATGTTGATGATTATCTTCAATTTCATTCCTGAACCTTTTTTTATGATTTTTACCTTTGTCTTTGAATTTTTATGCCTTTTTACTTGAGTTTTTCTTAAATCAGAGCATTATTTTTTTTTTATTTTCTCTCTACAATAAAGATACATCAATTAGATGATCTTAGTAAGCCACAAGTCTAAGAAAATGCAGCATAACAAGATAATTCTATTAATATCTCCATATTCCTCTAATTCACAGATTAGCTGTAAACATTTTAAAAGAAAACAATGCCATTTAAAATATTTATTAACCTATAAAATACCTTATAAACATAATATTTTAACCAGAAGTAGCACATTTTTTCATAACCAGAATTAAGAATGTTGTCAGCAACGGCAACATTTTTATAGCTGAAACTACAACTGGCCTCCATTTACTGAGAACCTAAAATATACCAAACAGCATAGTAATCGCATATTTTAGGTCATATAATCTTAACCAGTGGCAGGATGAAATTGACGTTGGGATATGTACAGATTTTGCAGATGAGATTATTGAGATATAGAAAGCTCAAGTAATTTGCCTGAGGTCATAGAGCTTATAAATAACAAAGCTAGGATTCAAATGAGTGTGTCTGATAGGAAGTCCATGTCCTTTCCACCACTCTGAGTGTAAAGAGAAAAAATATTCAATTTCAAATTACATATTTATTCTACCTCTAATAACCTCAACTTTATTGATTGATATATATCCATATATTTTAGGTCTTTTTAAGTAGACTTTATTTTAAAGAAAGTTTTATGTGCACAACAAAATGAATGGAAGGGATGGTACAGAGATATCTCTTATACTCCCTCCACATACCCACATGCAACTTCCCCCACCATCAACATACAACATCAGAGTGGTACATTTGTTACTACTCCTTCACCAACATGTCATCAACCAAGTCCACAGTTTTTTTGTTTTGTTTTATATTTATTTTTGTTTTGGTAATGGAGATTGAATACAGGGGGGTTCTATCTCCAAGCCACACCCCTATTCCTATTTTTATTTTGAAACAGGGTCTCACTAGGTTGATGAGAGTCTCACTACTTGGAGAGACTGTCCTTGAAACTGTGCTCCTCCTGTATCAGCCTCCCAAGTACTGAGATTACAGGAGTATACCACCATGTCAGGTTTCAGCCCCAGTATATATTAGGGTTCACTCTTGGTGTTGTAAAATGTATAATAATATGCTTCCACCATTAAAGTATTATATAGAGTAGTTTCACTACTAAACATCCTCTGTGCTCTGCCTATTCATTCTTCTTTTTTCCTTCCCTCTTGGCAACCACTGATCTTTTTACTGTCTCCATAGTTTTGCCTTTTACAGACTGCTATAAAGCTCAAATCCTGCAATAGTCCACCTTTCCAAATTAGCTCCTTTCACTTAGTAACATGCATTTAAGTTTAATCCATGTCTTTCATGGCTTGATAATTGCTTCATTTTTAGTACCATTCCATTGCCTGTATATAACACAGGTCATCTGTTCACCTACTGAAGAACATCTTGGTTGCTTTCAGCTTTTGTTAACTATGCATAAAGTTGCTATAAACATATTTGTACAAGTGTCTGGGTGGACATAAATTCTCAACTCATTTGGGTACATGTCAAGGAGCATAACTGCTGGTTCCTATTCTAAGAGTATATTTAGTTTTATGAGAAACAGCCAAACTGTCTTTAAAGTGGTTTGACCATTTTAAATTTCCATCAGCAATGAACAAAAGCTACTGTCAGCAATGAACAAAAGCAACTGTTGCTCCACATCCTCATAAGTATTTGGTGTTGTCAGTTTGAAAATGTCCTCTTTCTAATGGATATGTACTGGTATCTTGATTTAATTTGCAATTCCCTAATGATATATGATGTAGAACATCTATTCATATGCTTATTGCCTTCTGTATGTCTTCTCTGAAGATGTATACATTCAAATCTTTTGCACATTTTTCTACTGGGTTATTCATTTTCTTACTGCTGAGTTCTAGGTGTTCTTGGCATATTTTGGATAACAGTTTCTTTTCTTTTTTTTTTTTTCAGTACTGAGGATTGAACTCAGAGGCATTCTACCTCTGAGCTATACCCCCAGCCCTATTTTTTATTCTTTATTTTGAAACTGAGTCTCACTAAGTTGCAGAGTGCCTCACTAGGTAGCTGAGGCTGACTGCAAACCTGGTACTGAGGATTGAACTCAGAGGCATTCTACCTCTGAGCTATACCCCCAGCCCTATTTTTTATTCTTTATTTTGAAACCGAGTCTCACTAAGTTGCAGAGTGCCTCACTAGGTAGCTGAGGCTGGCTGCGAACCCGGATCCTCCGGTCTCAGCCTCCCGAATGCTGGGATTACCACGCCCGGCTCAACAGTTTCTTATAAAATAGATTTTTTGCAAATATTCTCTCTAGGTGTGTGGCTTATTTTACTCTCTTCAGAGTCTTTCACAGAATACAAGTCCAGTTAATAAATTATTTCTTTCATGAAAGCAAATATATTTTGTATTGTATCTCAGAAGTTATGTCCAAACACATGGTCGTCTCTATTTTCTCCTATATTATCTTCTAGGAATCCCAATTTAATTTTTATTTTTAGATCTCTAACTTTCTAAAACATGTTAATTGATTTCCACTTGGTATAAACCTCATATTTCATTAAAATTTTACTTTTTAGATTAAAGGTGTACATATACAGGAAAAATTAAGCTTAAATATACATGTACATATGTAAGTACGTATGTTGCATGTGTTAATTAATATAGTATTATAATATAATATATTGATATATTATATTAATTATAATATAATTAATATGACAAATATTAACAATATAATATTTATCATAAACATTCTCAATTTGTAATATTTACCAATCTTGACCAGCAAGAAATAATTTGCAGGCTTTTACCTCTCTATAGATTATACTTTTATCTTTAAAGAGTGGATCAGTAAAACCAAAAGTTGTTTTTTTTCAAAGACCAATGAAATCATATTTCTACAAAGATCAAGTAAAAGACAGAGAACAGAGAAAAGGACATTAGTACAGATTCTGTATGCATAAAATAGATCATAAGAGTATACAATTAATAAATTTATGAAATTTTGATTTAAATGAACATAGCCATGGAAAAATGCAACTCATTAAAACTGACAAAAAGTACAAAAGATGATTAGCCTTGGATCTATTTTAAAAATCAACTCCTGCCGGTCATGGTGGTGCATGCTTGTAATCCCAGCATTTGGGAGGCTGAGACTGGAGGATCCGGGTTCGCAGCCAGCCTCAGCTACCTAGTGAGGCACTCTGCAACTTAGTGAGACCCTGTTTCAAAATGAAGAATAAAAAATAGGGCTGGGGGTGTAGCTAGGAAGTAGAATGCCCCTGAGTTCAATCCCCAGTACTGCAAAAAAAAAAAATCAACTCCTTAATTTAGAACCACTCCCACCCCACCCAAATACAAAGCAAAAAAAAAAAAGCTCATATGATTTCCAAACATTTTAGAGGAAAAATAATGTGTTTTACATAAATTTATCCAGAAAACTTTTTTTTAAAAACAATTTCAGCATTTCAGCTAATTCTGCATGACCAGCATGACATTTATACTAAAGTCTAATAAGAAAAATTAAAGGCCAAATGTAAGAAAATATTATCAAACAATTATGGGACATATAAAATGGTAGTTTTTCAGTACCACGTGGGTTTTATTCCAAAAATGTAATATTAATTAAAGTACTTGGAAATAAATTAATGTTATTAAACATATTAACATAATGAGGAAGAAAATTCCTGTTATTATCCCAATGGATGCAGAAAGTATACTTAATGAAATTTTATCCCCATTAATGGTATTTTAAAACTTCTTCGTAAACCAGAAAAGAAAAATAACTTCCTCCTTAATGTGATGAAGGACATCTACACATTTACAAAAACCTATAGCAAACTTAAAGTTAACAATAAATGCTAAAAGATTTCACTTTTAGACCTTGAATACGGCATGGATGTCTGCTAACACCCCTTCCATTCATTAGTATACTAAGTGTCTTGGCCAGGACAAAAGGCAAGAAAAAGAAATAAAAGGTACAGGGATATGAAAGAAAAAAAACTCTCATTGTTCATAGGCCATACATTACTATGGAAAGACATTTCCATAGAATCTACAATTAGAACTAGTAAGTTGATAAATATTATTACATCAATATACCACTCATTATATAAGACCAATTATTTCTCTACATACATGAACAATTAGAAAATAAAAATGTTAAATTATGGCACTAATCATTTGTAACTCCTTCCAAAATATTAAGTTCCTAGGAATAAATCTGACTAAATATGTATAAAATTTTTAAACTGAGAACAAGAAAACATTGTTTAGTGAAATAAAAGAAGGCCAGATAAATGGAGAGATATACCATCTTCATAGGTTAAAAAGCTAAATGTTTTGTAACCCATTCTTCTGTTGATGGACACTTTGGCCGGTTCCATAGTTTGGCAATTACGAATTGTGCAACTATAAACATAGATACACATGCATTAGTCTGGTGATTTGGTTTCCATTCTTTTGGGTAGATACCCAGAAGTGGTATTGCTGGATCATAGGGTAGGTTCATTCCCGTTTGTCTGAGGATCCTCCATACTGTTTTCCACAATGGTTGTACTAATCTACAATCCCACCAACAATGCACACCCTCACCAGCATTTGTTGTTGTTTGTGTTTTTAAGATTTCCATTCTAATTGGGATTATGTTACAAAACTATGGGATATGTAAACAATGGAATTTTACTCAACCAAAAGAAGAACAAAGTTATGTCATTTGCAGGAAAATGGAGGGACCTGGAAAATATTTTGTTAGGTGAGATTAGTTAGGCACAAAAAGTATAAAATCAGATGCTCTCCCTAATTTGCAGAAGCTAGGGAGAAAGTGGATTATAGGTGGTACTCTAAATGAAGAAGGGATACCTTAGATGAGCTAAGAAGGTGACCTATCTGAAGGTGATGGGAGGGAGTAAGGGGGAAATGCCCTAATGCACATGATGTATATTCATAAACATATAGAAGTCAATCACTAAACCGAACATGAGAAGTAGGGAGCAGGGAGGGAATGGAATGGAAATTGGGGAAGGTTAAATGAGACCTGTGTGCATGTATGCCTCTACCAGTTTGTACTTCACAACAATATATGATTACAATGCACCAATAAAATTTTAAAAAGCTAACTGCTATTAAGATGCCCATCTTAAAAAATTATCTATACATGCAATACAATATCAAAGTTTTAGAAATTGTTCTTTTTCCCCTATGGATACTAATATGCTGATTCTAAAATATATATGACAATGCAAAGGGACAAAGATATCTAATGCAAATTTAGAGCAGAAAAAAAACTGGAAAGCTTTCAGATAATGTGCTACTGGTACAAGGAGAGACACATAGATAAACAGGAGAGAGTTCAGAAACATATAAGGATTCATAGTTCATTTTAAAAAATGGCCCTGAGGAGTAGAGAAGAGAAGATATATCTTAAATCAATATACTAAGTCAATGGAATATCTAGATGAGAGTTGACACCCTACCTCACACAAGATATGCAAAAAAAAAAAAAAAATTAGTGGGTTGTAACTCTGCATGTGATAAGTGAAACAATGAACCCTCTAGAATGTGGCAGAGGAAAATATCTACACAAATCCTAGATTAAAAAGATTTCTTAAACATAATACACACATAATTACAGGAAAACATTTATCAGTTAGGCCCCATTAAATTGATATAAAAATACAGTTCTTTTTATTATAAAAATATAATACTTTTAAAGACTGGAATCAGATATTGGCAATAAATATCAGTGAATAGATCTTAGATTAAAAATATATAAATCAACTATAAATCAATAAAAAATTGCCAACCCATTAGAAAAAAAATTTTAATGGGTAGTTTACAAATAGGCACATGAAAAAGTTCTTAACCTCATTAGTCATTGAGGATGTATAAATTAAAACCAAATGAGATCATACTATTTCCCACAGAAATGCCTACAATTTTTTTAAAACATAATATCAGATATTAAGAAGAATGGAACAACTAGAATTTTCAAACAATGCTTGTGGAAATGTAAACTGGTACACTTTAGGAAACTGTTTTTAAGGACTTAATTATTAACACTGAACTCACATACCCAATACTGAACCCATATACACACTCACATACCCAGCAGTTTCATTCCTAGGTTTGTCTACAAAACAAATGTATATACAAATTACATCAAGACATAGATATAGGAATTTCAAGACAGCATCAGTTTTGATGAATATATATATACCTCTCTCCAGCTATCCTCATGCCTATAACCCCAGGAACTTGGAAGGCTGAGGTAGGAAGATCACAAGTTCACAGCCAGTCTTGGCAACTTAGGGAGACCCTCTCTCAAAATAAAAATAAAAAGGGCTGAAAATGTGCAGCTCAATGACAGAGTGTCTCTGGGTTAAATTGCCAGTACTTAAAAACGAACAAGACAAAAAAACCAAACAAACAAACCTTAGGACAGTATAAATATTCCTTAAGGGTATAATAGATAAATTGATTTTGGTATGTTTATTCAATGAAATAGTCTATAGCAACTAAAGTATAATCTACAAAAATACATGACAGTATAAATGATTCTCATCAATATGATGTTGGGTAAAAGAAAAAGATTATACAGTACATGATTCATTTATAAGAATTACAAAAACAGAGTAAATTAATCTATGGTGTTAGAAATCATAATATTGGTTATTTTGGAGGAAGGGAAAAATAATTTTGGGATAGGACAGGGAAAAGAACTGGGGATCCTAACACTATTTCATATGCTGACCTGGTCCAGTGGGTCACACCAATATATTCAATTAAACATTTGACTGAACTATACAATTATGGTTGGTGACATCTCCATATACTTCAGTGTTTAAAAGTTACTACTATTATAGGTTCTCTTTTCTGGGCCTCTAGGTTTGTTAGGGCCTCCTCAAGGAGATAATGCACTTTCATTTTCTCCTATTATTTTTGTTTTGTACATGCTGTTTTTATTCTGAACACTCATAAGGTTTAGAGTATCTCTCAAGATTTTTTTAATTTATGAATTTAGAAAGACTGATAACTTTTAGTTTTCTCAAATGACATGACATTAATTCAACCAAAATTAGTAAATACCTACTAGGTGCTAGGATTACTTTTCCTGGGTGCTAAGAATGATAAGATTAAACACCTACGATCTCAAAACCTACATTTTAGTAGAGCCAGGCAATAAATAAATATGCAATAAATAAATGTTTTCTACCTTTATCAATATATACAAAATAAACAGAGTATGGAGACATTTGAGTAGCAATAAAAAAAGCAGTTAAATAGGATGGGAGAGAAGTACTCTGACTGAGACAGAACATTTTTATTGAAACCTCATTGACCAGAAGAGGCTAGCCGTAAGATCCAGACACAACCATTCAAGCTGAGTGAATGGGAAGTCTTTGAAGGCTTTTTAGCCTAGAACAATATGATCTGATTTTCCTCTTTAAAAGAACTTCCTAACAACTGTAGAGAGAATGAACTATAAGGGTACAAAAGTGAAAACAGGAACCCAGTATGAACCTACTACGTTTATGCAGGGGAAGAGATGGTGGTTTTACCTATGGTGGTGGCCTTAGAGAAGAAGAAAAGTCATTCAACTCAAGATATGTTTAGAGGCAGAATTGACCAGATTTGCTTGTGGACTTTTATGTATATATGAGAGTGGGGAAATCAAATAAAGTGAAAAGATCATTCAAAAATGTTACCCAAATTTCTGGTTTCATAACTAAGAGGATTGCAGTACCATATATTAAGTTTGGGAAACTGGAAATAAAGATTGTTAATTGAAAAATAACTCTGGTGCTTGCTACATTTAGAATATCTATAACCTCCATCTAAATGGAAGTTAAGTAGAAATAGGCATGGGTCTGTAACTCAAAGGCAAGTTCTGTGATAGAGACATAATTTTGGAAGTACAACTATATACATAAATAATTTTAAAATCATGAAATTTATAATCTGTATGGCCTGAGGAAAAACACTAAGAAAAAAAGAAAGAGAAGGAAACGGAAGGAAGGAAGGAAGGAAGGAAGGAAGGAAGGAAGGAAGGAAGGAAGGAAGGAAGGAAGGAAGGAAGGAAGGAAGGACAAGCTGAATTCTGAGAAATTCCAACATTCAAAATTGAAGTAGAGAAGGAGCCAGACTACAAGAGAGGAGGAAACATACCACAGCAGAAAAAAATAGAAAATAGGGTACAGCATTTCCTCAAGGAGGACAATATCTGCACACTCACCTGTTTTGGATGCTGCTAAGATAGAGAATGACAAGGCAGGAGAATGACAAGGGCATTCATTGGATTCAGCAAGATGAAAATATGCAGGGACCTATTACAATAAAAGCTAAAAGTCTAAAAATCAAACATTTTGTATGAAAATATTAACCAAAAGCCTATTACATTATTACAAATGGGAGAAATAATAATGTGTTACAAATCAATTCATAATTCCCCCAGAATTTCCTAAAAGCTGACTACAAAATGGGAGAATGTCTATGTGTGTCCAGAGTATGTATATATATTTCTATAATCACATTATAGATTTCACACATACTACATATAAGCATTATATGCTTATGTGTATGTATGTGTGTGCACACTGAACTATAATGTTAAGTTGATGCTATAGTATAATTTGGATTTTAAATGCCCCCAAAGGCCATGTGCTAAAGGCTTGATCATAGTTTCTCTCAACAAGACAGAAGCATATCCCTTTGTGGACACTTGGCATGCTTTTGAAAACAAGTACATGTGGTACTTAGTTTGCCAAGTGTATTGGAAATTTGGCCGGAGAATTTTCCTGAGCATATCCTTGTTAAAATTATTGTATCAAGTCTAGGGAGTATAAATAATAGACATTACCTTTATAAACATCAGCATACAATATGTGCTGATTAAAATATGCCTAATGCCCTATAAAATTTGGTAATTAAAAAACAGAAAGCATTAGCCAGAAATGTATTCTGAGGTACACATTCAGTCACCTCATGGAATAGGGTGGAAGAATCTCCAGTAACATCACATGTTAACTTGAGTTTGGTAATCATTGATTTAAAGTGAAGTTGATGCTCTTTTGTATGATTTGTATTCAGAAACACTGTGACAGACCAACAGAAAGTGAATAAGTGGAGTTCAAACAGGATTCAGGAACAAAGAAACAATTGGTGGGTGTTTTCAAAAGAGTGATTATAGAAATGGGCCATGGCAATCAGAGAAATGCAAATCAAAACTACCCTGAGATTTTACCTAACACCAATTAGAATGGCAATCATCAAAAACACAAACAACAACAAATGCTGGCAAAGGTGTGGAGAAGTGGGAACTCTACTACATTGTTGGTGGGATGGCAAAATAATGCAACCACTTTGGAAAACAATATGGAGAATCCTCAGACGAATGGGAATAAACCTACCATATGATCCAGCAATACTACTTCTGGGTATCTACCCAAAAGAATGGAAATCAAACTACCAGACTAATGCATGTGTATCTCTGTTTATAGTCACATAATTCACAATTACCAAACTATGGAACTAGCCAAGATGTCCATCAACAGATGAATGGATTATAAAACTATGGGATATGTACACAATTGAATTTTACTCAGCCATAAAGAAAAACAAAATCATATCATTTGCAGGGAAATGGATGGAACTGGAAAACATTATGCTTAATGAGATTAGTCAGTCAGAAAAAGTAAAATATTGGATGTTCTTCCTAATATGTGGGAACTAGGGGGAAAGTGGGTCATAGAAGGGACTCTAGATGAAGAAGGAGAAACCTCAGATGAGCAAAGAAGGAGACCTAACTGAAAGTGATGGGAGGAGGGAGAGGGAAACACCCTAATGCACATGATGTACTTTCACAATCATATCAAAGTCAATCACTAAGCCAACATGAGGAGGAAGGGGAAGGGGATGGGATGGGAAGTGAGGAATGGCGAAATGAGTGATGTGTGCATGTATGCTCTACCAGCTTGTACTTCATTAAGATGTATGATTACAATGCACCAATAAACAAAATAAGAACCACATTCAATATGAATGAACCTTTAAAACATTATGCCAAGTGAAATAAACCAGTCACAAAAGACAAAAAAAAAGAAAGAAAGAAAAGAAAAGAAATAAATGGGCCATGGATCCAATCAGGGAAGACAACAGAAGGGGTACCTAGTGAGAAAATGCCCCAGTGTTTTCCTCTTTTGGG
Organism: Graphiurus murinus; assembly: GCA_004027655.1. Classification (NCBI taxonomy): domain Eukaryota; kingdom Metazoa; phylum Chordata; class Mammalia; order Rodentia; family Gliridae; genus Graphiurus; species Graphiurus murinus. The sequence goes on from PVLC010002949.1 coordinate 40,285, forward strand.
TGCATTTAAGAAGGTTTGCATTGGCCAATAAATTTATGAAAAATATTCATTAATACAAACAATAACAAATGCTGGTGAGGATATAGAGAAATCAGAGCTATTATAAACTGTTGGTGGGATTGTAAATTGATAAAACTACTATGAGGATCAGCATGGAGGTTCCTCAAAAGACTAGGAATGGAACCACCATATGATCCAACTATATCACTTCTCAGTATCTTTCCGAAAAATTTAAATTCAGAATACTATAGTTATACATGTGTATACATGTTTATAGAAGCACATTCACAACAGTCAAATTATGGAACCAACCTAGGTGTCTATCAACAAATGAATGGATAAATGTGGTATATACATGCAATGGTATTCTACTCAGCCATAAAGAAGATCAAAATTATGCTATTTGCAGGAAAATTGATGGAACTAGAGAATATTATGCTAAGTGAGATCAGCTAATTGCAGAAGGTCAAGGGATATGTTTTCTCTCTTGTATGTGCAAACTGGAGAGAAAAATGGAACACAACGGACTTTAAATAATGTGGAGAGAGATCTGTAGAGTCTCTCTACAGAAAGAGAATAAGGGAGGGAGTTCTGGAGGGAAAGAAGGAGAATTGTAGAAAGAAAAGGTTTAAATAATACTGTGTAATATGTGAAGATATTACTACCAATTTCACTAATGTATGTGGGGAAGAAGGGGAGAATGGAGTAGGATGTGGAGGGAAATACACCAAGAGCCCTATGCATGTATGTTTTTTACCACACTGAACCTCACTAGGGTGTATAATTTCAATGCACTAATAAATTATTTTTTTTAAAAAAGGGTTTTGACATTTCCAAGGCTGAAAATGATACCTGAGGCTTCACTGACACCAATGTACTAAAAATGGACTAGGCCTGTTAAGAAAAGTCATATGATCCTTGCCGCCTTCTTCCTTTCCCCTCTATTCCTCCTCTTTCTCTCCCCCGCCTGCCTCAGGTGGTTTTCTTACCTTCTTTCTATTTTCTATTTTCCACTTGGAGCTGAACTTACTTTTCTTTTCTAGTGCTTTTCCCCTCCTTATTCTTCCATTTGGTGATTCAACTCCATCTCTGTGTCCTTCTTAAGTGGCATACCAGACCAGGAGAGAGTGATGACTATAGGAATTCATACATGAGGATCATCTCTCTACCCTCCTCATCTGATAGAATGCAAATGCATGTACATTGTATCAAACTGTCACTTTTGTAGTTCCCTATTTCTTTCTAAATAGTATCTTGCCTATACTTTTCAAACTATCACCTGTTTCAAAGGCCTTCCGCCCATTACATCACACATGTCTCATGATGCATAATCAGTAAATTCAAAGAGGCCTGTTTCTTCACATCTCCTACTCTTTCAGAAAGGAGATCCATTCTGAACATCAGCCTGTGTGCATGATCTGTTTCTGTTCCTATAGAGAGTTAATAATTCACAATGAAATTTCCAAAATGAGATAGTATGACATACTTAATAATTTAATATTAGATTCTACGCTGATATTTCAAAGGGACAAGATCAGACACCGCAGGTCACTAATTGGAACTCAGACACCAGATAAGTGCTGACACTACAGTCCTGAGTGGCATTTTACAGTTTACAAAACACATCTGCATCCATCATTTCACTTTAGTGGGTAACGTCTTTGTGGAGGACGTGGGTCTGCCTTTGACCAAAGACAACCATTGGGGCCGCGCTCCCATCGCACCCTGGAGGTGGCAGCATTTGTTTAACTCAGACTGGGGCCTCTAGCAATGGAATGTACTTTATGCAGCACTAATGATGCAATTAATCCTCTCCATTAGCTGAAACATAACTCCTTAAAGAAAGATTTCCAAGTTGTAACCTTAAAAAAAAAATAGTTGAAAAGGCAAAGCCAAGCACCAACTAAGAGACTTGTACAAAGAGTGTTAATTCATTTTCAGCATTTGCCTATTCTATTGACAAATACACTACTTTAATCTCTCCCCACCAGGCTTTGCACACAGTAGTCAAGAGGCCACTTTTGCTTTTTCATCCATTGGTTGGAAGAAAGGTTATGGGTTACAAATACTTCATCGCCATTATTAAAAGGACATACTGCCAGGGGATAAAAATTATACAGTCAGTCTTACTAAATTAGTTTACCTAAAATTGTATGTGTGAGCGATTTTAATCAAAATCTAATTTCCCCTCTTTTTAGAGTAACTGAAATGAGATTTTTTTAATTTACTTTTTGCGGTTCAAGTTTCTCATAATTCTTCTATGGTCGTGACAGCACCGTGAATGCGTCTGCTGCTACAAAGCATTAAAAAAAATTAGATTTTCAAATTGATGTGCTAAATTAAAAATGTTTAATGTTTCTCATCAAAAGACACAAGGATATGCAAGGGCCCTCCAGTACAGTTACAGGCGTGATTTTTTCTTTTCATCTGTTTCTTTAATTCACAACCCAGGGCAACTGCACTGTGGAAATTAACAAGTTATAAGTAAAGGAATCCTTGTAAGCTGTGTCTTCCCAGAAGCTTCCTTTTAATTTTCTTCTATCCCTTGACATGGTGACCTTAAGGATGTCATAATAAAAATGGATGTTGGTTCCTTAGGTTCATGTTTTGTTTATTTGTTTGCTATGGCAAGTGGTGTGCAGTTTTCTTTTTCCTTCTGCCCCAGTTGCAGTTTGCCAGATGTTGTTAAGGCTTGTGAGCCTCTGAGTAATTGTAACTCTCAGGCTTGACTAGCTAATTCCAGTGATTTAGAAAATCATATTACTTCTGTAAATTGGCTCCAGTTGTTATATTAAAATCCAAGCTTCTGCCCTTACTAGATGGCTGCTGCCTAGCTCAGGGCAAGACTGGGCATATCCCAGGAGCCACATATCTCGACTTTGCAGATGACTCAGCAGGTGAAAAAGGCTTGGGAAGGCCTTGGGTAGCAGCCTGGTGCTCAACTTTTATATGCATAAGATTCTGTCCAAGTAGCATGTGAGAGCTCAAGATTATGTCTTGCTGTGAAACTGGGTTTCATTTCCGAGATAACGATGAGCAGAAGATCCAGATCTCAGATATTGCAGCCTTCTCTGCCTTTATAAAAAATGAGCACAAGGTTCAATTAGGGACAAGGCAGCTACTTGAATGTGTCTCCCCCTTTGCGCCCCCCCCCCCGCCCCGATATATGTAACTAAAGAAACTGAATCTCCAGAAAGACGTAAGTCACACATAAGTCCTGGAGGAGCCAAGCTGAGAAGGTAAATAGCCTGATGTCCAGTCCAAAGCTTTCTCTACTCCATAAAAACATTCTCCTGTCCCAGAGAAGAGTCTCTTGATGCCTGACTCTTTCATAGCAAAATCATTAGCACTCCCAAAATGGGTTACCATTTGACCCTGGGTAACCTTAACCATAACTCTTAGGAAAGGCCAAAGAAGAGAGAAGACAAAACCATGTTTCCTACAGCCCCTGGATGCCCAAAGCCTTCAACACATTTTACTAAAGCCGCTAAGACTTTAGAGCACCCTTAGTTTGTTCTTTCTCTCCTTTCTTTCCTACCCCCACTCCCTTCATTGAATTTTATCAGTTTCCTATTCTTTTTTCCCAGCTCTCTCTCTTCCTTAGGACAAAGTAAACCTCTGTGGACTTTACACAAGCTATGTAGACCAATGTCCTTCTATAAAGAAGCTCAAGACATTGACCTTTTACCCAAGACATTGATAAGGTCTTAATCTTGCCACAGAGTTAATGTCTTCAGACAGCACCTACCTATAGACATTAATGGTGGGAATTTTGGTAGCACAAGCTAGAAGAAGAACTATTGGAAGTCACCTTGGACTTGAGACATCTTGGGTCACATCACACAGAAAGCAAGTCTGGCTTTGCTTCTCCATCAACAAGTAAAGCAAATTCTTGTGTTATTTCTTTCTAACAAAATTGAAAACAATGAAGTTATATGGAGAGGTCACACAGGTTCCATCTTGATAGAAAGGGCTTGAGACATTCTAGTTTATAGGTTTTCTTCCTTCACACAGTCTGTGGGTGCTGACCTAAGCCAAAATCTATCCAACAACTATTCAGTTTCATTTTTGTTTCAAAAAAAGTCCATATTTTTTCTCCCTATTCGCTTGTTTGGGGATGTTTAATATCTCATTAAGCTAGTTTGTGATTTCAAAAAATTTTGTAAATTAGTTGTTTTGTAGAAGCTGCAATTCAAGCCAAGTAATATTGTATTGAGGTTATTTCTCCCTTGACCTGGTTTAAGCCTAAAGAAAAATTTTCCCATTGTCTGTAATACTGTACTGTGGATATTGAAGCTTGAGGACAAAGGAATAATTAGTTCTCCTAGAAAACAGAAATACAATTATGAAGCAATTAGTCTCCTCTTCTAGATTTCCAGCAAGGACTCTGACAGTGGGACTATGTCTTACTCATCTTTGCTCAATCCTCTGTAGTTTATTCATGATTGATATCTAATAAATAGTTACTACCTAATAAAGAATTCAAAGACTTTGATGAGAATCCATCAATTATCATTTCCTAAGCTGCAAGATTTTACCCTAAAAGTACTTGCAGTTCCTGAGTGGTACGGAGAATTGAATTCGGAAGGTTCTGTGGGAGAATGAGATAGAGAGGGACCTAAGTCCTAGTTGGCCTAGAGGGTAAAGGTGTATCAGTAGCTGGAAGTTAAGGGTCAGGAAAAGAAGGGATGGCCCATGACCTGACTCATTCAATCAAAGAGATGCAACTCCCCAAAATCTCTTTTATTTTTATTTTTTATTAATTGGTACATCGTAATCATATATCTTTGTTAGGTACAAACTGATAAAGGCATATATGCACACATTTCTCATTTAACCCCTTCCCCAATTCCCACCCCTCTCCCTCGCCTTCCCTCCTTCTCAAGTTCAGTTTAGTGATTGACTTTGACATCTTTTATTTTTCAGCATAAGCTTGTACCTCAAGTCACAATCAGATGAAGAGGCAAAATTTCAGAATCAATGGCTTACGTATGAAAACAAAGATTGCAGAGACATCATGATTTTGAGGCTTAGTAATCTATATTCACATAAAAGGAAACTGCATCTAGGAAAGTCTTATAATAGAAATTCATCATCTTTCAAAATATTCTAGCTGGCTGTGGTGGTACATGCCTGTAATCACAGTACTTGGGAAGCTGAGACAGTAGAATCACAGGTTTTAGAACAGTGAAATGCTGTTTCAAAATAAAAAATTAAAATAGGAGGGAGTATACAGAGGTAGAATGTCCCTGGGTTCAATCCCCAGTAACACAAAACAACAAAATATCTTAAATATCACTTATCTTGAAGTTTAAATAGTAAGAAAATACAAGTTAAAAGCTGGGCAAGGTGGTGTTATCCCAGTACTTGGGAGGCTGAGACAGGAGAATCACAGGTTCATAGTCAGGCTCAGCAATTTAGTGAGGCCCTCAGGAACTTAGGGAGACCTTGTTTCCAAATAAAAATTAAATAGGTCTAGGGGTGTAGCTCAGAGGTAAAAGGCCCCTGGGTTCTGTCCCCAGTACCACATAGACACACACACACACACACAAAATATGAGTTAACTTTTACCCTGTACCAAAAAATAAAGGATATATTAGTATAGGATATATTAATACAGGATATATTAGTCGGAGTTCTCCAGAGAAATAGAATAAACAGGATAGAGATATAAATAAGAGGAAAATTGTTATAGGAATTAGCTCTCATGGCTATGGAAACACCAGAAGTCCTGTGATCTGCTCCCTGTGAGATGGAGAACAAAGAAAGAAGGTGGTGTTGTTCAGTTCATGACCAAAATTCTAAGAGCCAGGATCATTGAGATCTGGAAGCATGAGAAAATTGATTTCCCAGCTGAAATGGTGTGAATCTGCCCTCCCTTTACCTTTCTTCTTTATTCAGCCCCACAATGAGATGACATCTGCTCACATTGGTGAAGGCAGGTCTTCCCTACTACATCTACTAATTTAAATGCTAATCTCTTTCTTCTGGAAAAGACTCACCCACGCATACCCAGAACTGATGTTTTGCCAGCTATCTGGGCACCCCTTAGCTCAGTCAAGTTGACAAGTAAAATTAACCATCATGTAGGGCATTTTGTAATTAAAAGTCTGGTAACAGAGGTACTCATGAAACCACTTAAGGGAACAAACTGTTTCTAAGCACTTTAGAATCTCACATTCATGTATAAACAATAAAAGTTAATTACATATCATTCTAATACATTCACACAAAGATCTATATTTGGCAAAACATCCTGACAACATTTTATCAGCCTAGTATATTTACTGTGCCCATTTGAAAGTAATAAAAATTGCACCTTTGAAAAAGTGTCACATAATTCAAACTATTCACTGCCCCCTTTGTGAGCACAAACCAGGGCTATTTCACTGCAAATCTTACGACAACACTCTGCCTGATGCTCTAAGTTACATAAGCACAAACTGGTGCTCTAAGTTACATAAGCACAGGGAGTGGGAAGTGTTAACTAGTCACAGTGATGCAACAATAAGTAACTAGAACTAGCTAGTCAGACATGAGTTGTAATTAACTAGTAGCTGACTAGTTAGTGCTAATTAGAACTAGACAGGCAAATTCTAATGCCTATGTGATACTGAGGAAGAGATATTTTCAGAGAATTTAAATATTTTGGACAAAGTCAAACAGTAAGATATAAAATTGGGACTTGAATCCTTAGACCCAAACCACATTAATTCAAAAAATTGCATATTGACTACTTTATGCTGCTATCTTTTAAAAAATTCTTTTAAGCCAGGCACAGTGGCACATGCCTGTAATCCCAGTACTTGAGAAACTGAGACAAGTTCAAAAACATTCTCAGCAATTTAGCAGGACTCTCAGCAACTTAGTGAGACCCTGTTTCAAAATGAAAAATAAAATAATTCTTGTGGTGTAGCTCAGAAGTAGAATGCTCCTGGGTTCAATCCTAGGTATAAATAAATAAATAAATAAATAAATAAATAAATAAATAAATAACTATTTTATTGGCACATAATATTTGGACATATTTGTGAGAGACAATGAGAAGTTTGATTCGTGTGTGTGTGTGTGTGTGTGTGTGTGTGTGTGTATGTTGGGTCATGATCAACTCAGAGTGATTAACATATTCATCATCCTAAACTTTAATCATTTCTTTATGGCAAATACATTAAAAATTCTCTCTTCTATTTTGAGATATACAATGCCTTAGTGTTAATTACACTCACCCTGCTGTGCCAAAGAACACCAGAACCTATTTCTCCTTATGTCTCAGTGCACCCAGTGTCCAACCTTTCTCCATATCCCTTCACCCCTATTTCCTCATTATTCTATTCTCAACTTTTTGTTTGGTTGTTGCAGGTTTGAGGCCAGCCTCAGCATCTTAGAGAGACCCTGTGTCAAAATTAAAACTAAAATAGGGTTGGAGGTGCAGTTCACAGGTAGAATGGCCCTGGGTTCAATCCTCAACAGACACACACACACACACACACACACACACACACACACTCTACCACTCTACCACTGCTCTACAGTCCAGCACTTTTTATTTTATTTTATTGTTTATTTTAAGACAAAGTCTCACTAAGTTGCCCAGGCCGGCCTTGAACTTTTGATCCTCCTGCCTTAGCTTCCCAAGTCACTGAAAGTACAGATATGTGCCACTAACCCAGACAAATTTCAGCCTCCATAAGGTCGACTCTTCTAGATTCTGCATGAGTGAAGTGATGCAGTTTCTTTTTCTGCACCTATATTATTTCATTTAATATAATATTCACAAATGACAGGGTCTCCTGCTTTTTGTCCTCACTATTTATACCACAATTTATTTATCTACTCATCTGTTAATGGTCATTTTAGCTGATTCCATATCCTAGCTACTGTGAATAGTGCCACAATAAACTTGAGAATGCAGGTGTCTCTTCCACGAGTTTATTTCATCTCATTTTGGGCATATACCCAGTAGTGGGATTGCTGGATTGTATGGCAGTTCTAGTTGTAGTTTGTTGAGGGATCTCCATACTGTTTTCCATAAAGGTTGTACTAATTTACATTCCCACCACTAATAAAAAAGATTTCTTCTTTCTCCACATCCTCATTTGTGTGTGTGTGTGTGTGTGTGTGTGTGTGTGTGTGTGTGTGTGTCTATTGAAGATTGAACCCAGGGGCATTCTACCTGTGAACTGCACCTCCAACCCTATTTTAGTTTTAATTTTGACACAGGGTCTCTCTAAGATGCTGAGGCTGGCCTCAAACCTGCGATCCTCCTGTCCCAGCCTTACAAGTACTAGGATTACAAGCCTGTGTCTGTAGCCAGTCTTTGGAATAACAAAGAGAGCTGCTGTGGGACAAAGACACCCTCCCCTGGTTGCAATATTTTAACTACATAATGGCATTTCCTGCCTTTTCTATTCCTTCATATAACAGCTAGACATAGTATATTTTTCCTTTTCTAAAGCATAGCATGTGGGTCTAGGCCCTCTGCAGGCCTGCTTTGTGGATGAGCCTAATCATACAGAGAAAACCTCCTTCCTTGCTTGCTAGTTACATGGAGAGAGAATGTATTTTTTCCAACTTAGCCCCAAAGCAATCAGTTGACAAGTCCAGAGTAGACCCCTGCAGGAGAGTGAAATATAAAGACTCTCTGGATAGCAGGTGTTTCCCTTTTAATGACAGCTTAACTGGTGAAGTATTGAGCAGAGTACTGTCACTTTCCCCTGCTGTTTGCATTGGGCTGGGATCCAGCACAAATCTGCCTTGGTGACATTTCAGGTCAGTCTATTATGTCAGGAATTTCCTGCACAGCCAGTGAAGGTTGTCAGGGCTGCTGCACATTTGTAACTGGATTCAGAAAAGGAGGAATCTGAGGAAAGGACATTCTGAAGTCTTCGGTCCACAGCAAAGCCTTCAAGGTGGCAGAAGAGAGCCAAGCATGGGGTTTACCTGAATATACTGGCCCATTTTCATGAATGGGATTAAAGGAGAAGAAAATTACACAGTGAGATGATGGCATGAACAGAGGAAATATGGAATTGTTTAAGTATGAAGTGACTCCTAATCCTGTCCTTCCTTCACTCAATATATTAATCTCCTCAAGCTCATTGAGCAGCAAAAAGTGTCCATTAGATGGGTGTGATGGAGCACACTTGTAATCCCAGTACTTGGAGGGCTGAGACGGAAGGATCACAGGTTTAAAGCCAGCCTCAGAAACTTACTGAGACTCTCAGCAACTTAGCTTAAACCTGTTCCCAAATAAAAAATAAAATAGGGCTGGGGACATAGTGCAGTAGTAGAAGGTCCCTGAGTTCCATCCCCAGTACCACACACACACACAAAAGTGTCCACTAGGCAATGAATGGGTGTCTGAAAGTTAATATGCCCAGGCTTTACCCTCAGCAAACTTATACTTGGGCAGAGTAGGAAAGATGTATACAAAAAAACCTTTCAAATGTGGTAAAATATGACCCCCTTCCCAATAGTACATTTCTAATTTAAAGACTGCAAGGGAGATTTTTCATTTGATGGTGCTAGGAAAGACTTAAAGGAAAAAGCAAATTTGCTAGAGAATTCCTATAGATTAGAAAAAAGAAAATAAGTTTCTCAGGTTAACAGTCAGCATAAACCAAGGAGCAGGAAAAGGGACATGTCAGAAAATACCAGGAAAGAAAGAAGCTCTGTTTTAAATGGAACAAGACCCTTTGTAGAAGAATGAAGAAAAAAAAAAAGTTTGAAAATACAAACATGGCCATTATGTGAAGTCTCATATCTGAGTGAAAAGTTTTTTCTGTCATTGGGAGATAGTGAAGGTTTTGATCAAGAGAGTGATGGTGTTATCTGAGTCTACATCCAAAGCAAGCTAGGAGAACAGAAGAGATAAGAAGGGATAGGATGGGTTTGAATGAGATGGGATGGGATGGGGGAGAAGAGAGGAAGGGAAAGGAAGATAAGTAAAGTTGCATTCCCGGTGAAAAAAGAAAAAGAGGAGAGTGGTGGATAGAAGGGATTAGAATGAGGTAGGATTAACTTAGGGTAGCAGAAGGAGACATAAATAAGTGGCATCTCAAAAAAGGTAGACTCAATGTTGAAAGGATGCTTTAAAGTATTTAAATCCAAAGGAAACAGCGGTAGACAGAAATGGCCTATGAATCCAAACTACAGAGTTGTGTCAGTTTTGTCTCTCTCCTATAGCAAAATGTGAGAGACTGGATGCTTATAGACAATAGAAGTTTGTTACTCACAGTTCTAGAAGCTGGGAAGTCCAAGATAAAGGCACCAACAGATTTAGTGTCTAATGAGGACCAACTTCCTGGCTCACTGATGTCAATCTCTTTTTAGTGATTTCTCACAGTAAAAGGGATAGGGATATCTCTAGGGTCTCTTTTATAAGAAAACTGACCACCTTCAAAGGCTCCACCTCCTAATATCATCATCTTGGGGATTAGTATTTCAACATGTAAATTTTGAGGGGACATAATCATTCAGTTTATCACAGGTGACAATGAAGTCATTGTAACTTAAAATGGCCAAAAGGAGGAAGAACCAAGGAAGAGGCCAGATTCTCTGAAAAAGTACTCAAGAGCTGGTTAACATGGTGTAACAGATATATGCTGGCATGTCAGTAGTTGGTTGGATAGCATGAAAAGAAGAGTGGGGAAAAAAAGCAGAAAGAAACTGGGAGTAAATTTACTGAGCTCAGCCCATCAACTTCCATAGCATCCAGGAGAATAGATGAAAGCTTAGACAGCCAATAGCAGTAATGATGCAGGCAAGTGTAAGAAAGAGCTAGGCTTGTAAGATATTCTAATGCAACCTGTCAACTCATTGGGTATAGTAAAAATGGGAGAAGTGGGACTAAAGTCTAGAATGACTAAGCTGATGTGGATTACATTAATTTAAAATTATGGGAACAAAAAATTAAAGCTGGTTTGTTGGCAGATTTTATTTGATTCATTGAGTATGTGAGATTGGCAAAATGTTCAGACAGTGAAATCTAGCCTAGTGAAATTCATTAGCTCAAGAGACAAAATGTGCCATACAAAAGACTTAGACTTTAAAAGCATTCATGTATTGGTTCAAGTTGAAACCTGGGGTTTGAGAGCTAGAGAGAGACAAAAGAAAATAATCAAGCAATTTCAAAGAACTCATTCCTACATCAATACATGGGAAGCACAGTGAGACCTGATAAAGAAGTTCACCTTGAGACAGTTATACCATGTATCAACATAAAGTGGATCTAAGAATAGATATTTCAAAAATCTTTAAAAGACAGAATAATTCCTAAAATGCGGTATAACCCCCACTTGAGAATAGCCTTGGCACATAATAGATAATGAACAAATATTAGGTTACTGAAGATGAATGAGTTTATTTTAATTAAATAAAAGCTTCACATCTAAGGAAAGAAGACATCAGTAAGTTGGGTTAATCAGAGATGCAGTGATTAAAAAGCAGGCACTTATGCAGGTGTGATGGTACACACCCATTATTCCAGTACTTGGGAGGTCAAGACAGGTTCATGGCTAGCCTCAGCAACTTAGTAAGGCCCTCAACAATTTGTGAGACCCTATTTCAAAATAAAAGATATATAGGACTGGGGGTGTATCTTAGAATCAAAATGCTTCTGAGTTCAATTCCCATTACCACACAAACACACACACACACACACACACACACACACACACACACACACACGAACGAAGAAAGAGAGAAAGGAAGAGAGATAGGAGAGAAAGAAGAAAGAGAAAAAAGGAGAGAGAGATAGGAGAGAGAGAGAGAGAGAGAGAAAGGAAGTTAGTTAGTTAGTTAGTTAGTTAGTTAGTTAGTTAGTTAGTTGATCCTTCATGGGGGAGACTGATGCCCACTGTGGAAAAAAAATAAATGAAATTTCAGGCACAAACTGCCAGGAAGTGGTTTTATGATTGGATGTTTACAGGCTTCTAACTACTAAAAATCAGAGGACTTACCTAGTTGTGTTTCTGGACACACCTAGAAACCTGATTATAGTTGGCACCCATGTAGTTCTTCTATAGGGAGAAGACATGCTGTCAACTGGAAAATAATGTGTCCCCTTGGGCTACTATTTTCTCCCTACAAATTAATAAATTTCCATTTTGTGTAACATAATAGTATCTTGTGAACTTTGTATAAATCCTCCAGCATGGCTAACTGTGATCATCTCTGGGACACTAAAAATGTTACATTTCTGGGTTTGCAGGGCTAAAAGGAGGACTCTGGACCCCAGGGGACCTCTCAAGTTCACACACTGTGAAGGACTTCCCTAGAGCCAGCCTATTGACATCCTTGAATTAGGTGAATAGTCCTATGTGAAATCATACTGTACATTTTTGGCAAATTAGAAATATAATAAATTTTAGCCAAAATTTCGAAAGCAGAAATATATAAACTTTCAAATTCACATTGGAATTACAGCAAGCCTTTCTTTTTTGTATTGACTAAAAGAAAAGAATAGTATAGCATTAAAAACATGTATTCTGAGGCAAGACTCATTAAAAGCATGTATTCTGAGACAAGACTTCCAGGCCAGCTCTGATGCTCGCTGGTGGTGTGACCTCTGGACAGGGACTTGATGTCTTTTTGTCTCAATTTCTTTATCAGTAAAATTGAGGTTAAAAACTATGACTTAACTCATAGGGTTAGCTGTATTAATATTTGTATACACTTAAAATAACAACAAAATTATGTCATTTGCTGGGAAATGGGTGGAACTGGAAAACATTATGTTAAATGATATTAGTCAGTCACAAAAAGTAAAAAATCATAGGTTTTCCCTAATATGGGGAAGCTAGGAAGAAAGTGGGTCATAAGAGGGACTCTAGAGAAAGAAGGAGAAACCTTAGATGAGCAAAGAAGGTGACTTAACTGAAGGTGACGGGGCAGGGGAGGAAAACTGTCTAATGCACATGATGTACATTCACAAACATATAAAAGTTAATCACTAAGCCAAACATGAGAAGAAGGAATGGGGTGGGAATTAGGGAAGGGTTAAATGAGAGATGTGTGCATGTGTGCCTCTACCAGCATGTACCTAACAAAGATGATTACAGTGCACTAATAATTTTTTTAAAAAAATAACAACTGCCAACTTTAAAAAATGAGCCAACTGATCATATCAAATGCTGCAAAGAGGTTGAGTGACTTTTCTGTATCACTAGTGGGAATGCAAAATAACACAGCTCCTTTAGAAAACATTTTGGTCACTTAAAACCACTTGACTACTCAATGTGATCCCTAGGTTTTTACCCAAGAGTAATGAAAACATATGTCCACATAAAAACATATATGCAAATGTTTTAGCTACTTTATCCATTATTGCCTAAATCTAGAGACAATTCAAATGTTCTCCAGCCAGTGAATGGATAAACAAACTATAGCATATCCATGCAATTGAATATGATTCATAAATAAAAAGGAAGAAACTACTTATATACTCAAAAACATGAAGTCTCACATGCATTATGCTGAGGAAAAGTAGCCAGACTATAAAGGTTATATAGTGCATCATTGCAATTATATAACATCTAGAAAAGACAAAACAACAAGGAGAGAAAAGAGACCAGTATTTACCAATGGCTAGGATTATAAGGGTTTACTATAAAGGGGCACAAGGGAATTGGGGGTTGGGAGTAAATTGTTCCATATCTTGATTATAGTGGTGGTATATTACTGTATGTATTTAGTAAAACTCAAAGACTTTTACACCAAAAAGAGCAAATTTTATCTCAATTAAAACACATATAAAGGGGGAGAAGAGTGGGAAGAAAGAAAGGAAGGGAAGAAGGGTAGGAAGAGAGAATGAGAAGAAAAGGAGGGAAAGAAGGTAGAAAAGTGGTGAGAGAAAATGGTATCTGGCATATAGTAAGTGATACATCCATTAAACAGAAACTTAAAATTCCTTTTTTGGAATGTTCCATATACAGATGAGATACTATTACCTAAAAATATTGACAGAATTATTATTTTCTAATAATTTCATAAGACTAGCATCTGGGGTGGAACATTATGTAAGTAATACATGCTCCTTACTGGAGAAAAAAAAAGTAGAAATGCAGATAAGTAAAAGAAAAAGTAATCACCTCTAATTCTACTAATTTATGGCTTTCCAGACTTTTTGCTGTAGAAAAATAAACCATTTTTTAACTCAGAAAATTTTGTTTTGAAACTACTTTTTACTAAGCAATATCCTCTGAAAAAAGACAGATCAGCACCACCGCTTTGATGATTGTTAATTTCTGCCACCAAGTCTCTGTTGCTGAACATTCAATTTAGCTCCAATTTTTTGGTAGTATAAGCCAGATTGTGTTGAATTTGGTAGGATAAGCCAGATTATGTTGAATATCTTTGTTGTACTTATCTTTGTGCATACATTATTTCTTTATGATAAATTCCTAGAATGGGAATCACTGTATTGACAAAAGTGAACATAAGATTTTTCATTCATGTTTCCAAATTGCTCTCTAGAAGATTATATAATTTACTTACAGCAGCTGTGAACAAGAGTTGGGCTGCATTCTGGTGAGCAGTTTCCTTCAAAAGTCTAAGAAGCCTTTTCTCTTAATTACTTTATATGTTTTAAATGTTGGGTTTTAAATAAAAGATTATTAAATCAACTTTAAACACTTTGAAAATGTGTGAATTTTTGTTGGATATGAAATACTGTAAGACAAGCTGGGTGTGGTGGTGCACACTTGTAATCCCAGCATTTGGGAGGCTGAGATCAGAGGATCCGGGTTCGTGGCCAGCCTCAGCTGCTTAGTGAGGCACTCCACAACTTAGTGAGACCTGGTTTCAAAATAAAGAATAAAAAATAGGGCTGGGGGTGTAGCTCGAAGGTAGAATGCCCTTGAGTTCAATCCCCAGTACTGCAAAATAAAATACTGTAAAACAATTAGGAGGGTAAATCATCTGAGCATTCCAAGTTACATTTGTATTCATTACCTTTGGATATCACCTGCACCATCACCAGCTGGCCACACTTACTGTATAGTTTGAGAAAAATGACTTTATTTTGTGTGTAAGGATATTCCCTAGAAAAAATGTAGTGTTCTATTAGGAATGTCTCTAAGAACATTTAATCATGACACTTTGAAATCTTACTGTTTAACATACTTATAAATGGTTTGAGTTACACTCATCACAGTGGGCTCTCATTCCATTCTAGAATTTGCCATGACAAAATCATGCTCTATGCCCAAAGATAAGTGTACATCTCCCTTAGGGTCAGGCCTATAAATCAATGATCTACTGCTTTACTTCTAGGTACAAAAATGAAAATCATCAAAAAAAAAAAAAAAAAAAAGGAAGAAAAGAAGAAGGAGGAGGAGGAGGAGGAAGAGGAGGAGGAGTTGTTGGAGGAGGAGGAGGAAAGTGTCTGCATTTCCTTTATCCAATTAAATCAAATGTTTCTGGAAACCAATGACAAAACTCCACCCTAGCCTGCTACAATTTCCCTTAAGCTACAAACAAAACTCTGAATAGCATTCTATATCAAAGATCTATTCTTTACTTTGTAAACCATATATTTCATTCCTATACTGAACTTCCCACTAAATCCTATGATAGTTTTTGCAAGTCACCTCCAAACTTAGTCAAGGGAAGAGAAAGTTTTCAACAATCCCAAAGATCAGAACCAGTAAGAGAATGTATAGTTAGCTATGACAGAAAAACTGAGTCATATCCAGGAATTCAACGTTTTTTTTAAAAATAGAACTCCAGGAACATTTCTGGATAAAGGCTAGCCTATAGGATATAGTGCTTATCAGAAACTGAATTATTTTTTCTTGAAATTTGAACTTTCCAAATAATTATATTCAAGTTAATCCTATGTTAATATAATTTTAGAAAATTTATTTTACTTGCTAATTACTCCCACTGAGATGAAAACAATAACAACCCAATAGGAACATTCATTAATTACATGGCACAGTTATGATTGTTTTTCAATTAATACATTAACATCCACCATATGTTGGACCTTGTGTAGGCCCTGGGGAAACATACATACTCAGGAAATAGCACATTATTGAGGGAGCCTCAAATAGCCCCATGGAATGAGAGAGGAGAGGAGGGGAGAGGAGATGACAAGAGGGGAGCAAGGCAGGGAACTAAGCAAAAAAGTCACAGCTGCTGAGATAGTGAGAGAAAGGTATCTTTAAGACTCTCCCTTGTCTATTCAGCTTCTGTCACTGTGACAAAATACCTGAGATAATCAGCTTAACAAAGGAAAAGGTTTATTTTGGTTCATAGTTTCAGCAGAGGAGGTCTATTTACCTCATGGCAGCTGGAAAGCAGAGAGGGAGAGAGGAGAGCCAGAATGCCAATACCCACTTGAAGGACACACTCCTAATGACCTAATGTGCTTCCACCAGACTTCAACTCCTAAAGAATCCTGTACCTCTCCATAGCACCACAGGCTAATGACTGAGCCTTTAGTATATGGGCTTTCAGGAGATATTTAAAATCCAAAACGTAACAGTACCCCAGTCACAATTTCCTGAAGGCCGAGTCTCAAGAAGGAAATGTCATCAGTTATCGTTTTTTTTTTTTTTTTTTTCCAGTTATCTTTTCCAGTAGTTCAGGATCTCATCCCAACCTTCTGCTTTCTTTTTATGACAGTGTTTCTCTTCAAGATATGTATTCACATAGTGTTTTCTTAAAACTAGGGAAGTATTAGAGCTCATTTAACCTAAACCTCTCCTTTTTTATAGGTGTTTGTCGGTATACTCCCACTCAGTTATGGAGGGAAAGTAGCGGGCCCTCAGTCTCCTGAATTCTCATCAATCTATGGCTCTTCGCACAGCACATAACCTTTTTTCACTGTTTCCAATTTTGAATCTTATGCAATTTATAGATACTTCAGGGAACTATACTTTAAACCTGTGTCCAATAATAACATTTTAGTGTTCCTATTAACTTCACTCAAAGAGGTCATTTCTAGTTATCTCAGTACTGGGGAGGCTGAGACAAAAGGATCACAGTTTCCAGGTCAGCCTCCACAACTTAGCAGGATTCTCAACAACCTAGAAAGACCCTGTTTCAAAATAAAAAAGGGTTGAGAGGTATAATACCCCTGGGTTCAATCCTTAGTACCACAAAAAAAAAAAAAAGAGGTCACTTGTACACACAATCTTCAGTGTCATTCAAAAGACTAGTCATTAACAATCATTTTAGGTTAAAACGAACCTTTTGGGTTGGAAAATATCAGAAATATATACTAAAGAGGTTTACTCCTTGATCAGCAATCCTGGGTCCCAGTAGTTCCTATACAGCCTAGAAATTCTTAAATTTAACGGTGGCAATATCTAAAGGTACATTCATCCTATCTTTTATTGTTCTGTAAAATTTAATAACTATCTTAGAATATTCCAAAGATGTGTTAATCATGATACCTGCCTCTAGGAATTTATTAGTCAATAAGGGAGATAGGTAAAAAATATGCATAGAATAAGTCCAGGGTTTTGGGGGAAGGAAGAAGGGTCTCTTCACTGAGATAATGTTCCCCAGAAGAGGTAGCAGTTATATTGGCATTAAATAATGAGATTTGGACAGGAGACACAATGATGGATGGATCATTCCAGATAAAGGGAAGACTCTGGTAGCAGCAAATTTCAAAGACTATGCTTAACAACAACAAAAAAAATGAGAGGGAGAGAGAGAGAATTTTAGATGTAAGGTATAAAAAAGTGCACAGTGGAAAAAAGATACCAGTTAATATTAAAAACACTTTGTAAAGTACATTAAAAACCAAACTTTGGAGTTTTCATTTTTACCCTATTCGGTGTGCATTTCTGGACTCAGAAAGTTTAAAATATATTTATAGAACCACTGGTTCCACTTGTGAAATCTTGTCCCAGAGATGTTGGCATCCTCTTTGGAGGTCCATTGCTTTATTGATCAGCTATCAATTACCTCATCATGTTTGGATAAATGGGAACCAGGGAGTCTACATTCTCTTTTGGTGTCTTTCAAAACTGAACCTTTCTGTGATTCCTAATTATAAATGTCCACCAGCTTTGCTATCAGAGGGGTTTGGTCATTCTTGCCTAGCAGAAAAACTTTGGGAGACAACAGATTCGGTTTCATCATTTAATTGAGCTTCATTTTTATAACCTTACGTATATTGCCATGGTTGTCACTTTGTCATCCCTTCAAATAATTAGAATAAAATGTTTCCAGTGCAGAAGATGTAGTATCTCAGCCTAGTGCAGAAGCACACCTTCTCCCCACCTTGAGTCTGAGGACTTGGAGGACCCTACTAGAGAGGCAGGATTTTCTGAACATTTCCTGGATCCTATCCATCTCCAGTGTATCTGTTTTCCAGGGAGATGAAAGTCAAAGAATGATCTAGTCTTTGCAGGTGGTGGACTTCTGGCAAATACATCTGTGTCTTGTCATTGTCTCTTTGCCACTCTGATGAAATCTGTGAAATGACTCATTTGCATTATTGACTCGGCCTTATCACTATCCTAATTCATAGGAAAGTCACCCACATATCATTCTCCCAGCTTCAGTCTCACCTCTACTCACACATGGGCAGAATTATCTTTGTTCTTCTTTAGACTTGGTGTTAGAATATAAATCCCTTTGCTTGACAGAGTACAGTACAAGATTAGATTTCTCATTTCTCAGTAATTCTGTCCTATCATCTCCTTTTAGAACTATCTTTTTTTATATTCCCAGCATACTGTGATGCCAATAAAGATGAAATAGCTAAAAGATGTGCACACACATGCATGCATACACACACACACACACACACACACACACACACACACACACCTTACCTTGTGGGAAGCTAAACAAATATTGTCTACCCACTGCTAAAGAAACATCTGACAAAGAAAGGCAAAAATCCTCATACTTGGGTAGATGAGACAGAAAGATCACAGAATCAGGGACAGCCTCAGCAACTTAGCAAGGCCCTCAGCAACTTAATGAGGTCCTGTTTCAAAATAAAAAAATTAGAAAGATGAGGCTAGGGGTGTAGAATGCCTCTGGGTTCAATCTCTAGTACCACAGAAAGAGAGAGGGGGAGGGGGAAGGGGAGGGAAGGAGGTAAAGGGAAGAGTGGAGAAAGAAGAAGGAAGGAAGGAAGGAAGGAAGGGAGGGAGGGAGGGAGGGAGGGAGGGAGGGAGGAAGCTAGCTCTGACCAACTCAAGTTCAGTTAGAATAAAACTATTCAGGATATATCTCCAGGAAAAGAGAAGAATCTTCTACCATGTTCTAATATTTCCAGTTAAATATCTAGTTAACATGTTAAATATCTCTAGTATCAATTAATATAATATGAAGCACATTACAAACTAATCATAGATGATTTCTGAATCCTAGAGTGAAGATCTTATATATTGATTCCTCCCTAGACCACACTGGAATGATCTAACTAGTTATTTTCAATTTCTGGGTGCAAAGTAATAGCAGCTCTCTTTATGGATATGTCATGTGAACAATTGACAAAATTACACTGTAATTACTATGTGGTGTCAAGGTAATTGCATAGCTATTGTCCTATAATTATTGGATTTTGTATCTGATGAATAAACTATAGTATGAATTACATGGTAATTAGTACTGGATCTTCTGGTGTGATTTAGTTATTATTCATTAGTTCATTAGGAAATACTACATTCACACAGATAAGTGTATCTCAACAATAACACCTCTAAGATTTAGGAGTCTGACTCATGCATTAAATAACTTTTAAAAACTAGTATAAAGCTATATTTGATTTCACAAAATTAACTAAAGCAGTCTTCAGATTACGATATTTAGGAAATGTATGTGTTTGTGCATATGTGCACACTCATGAACACATTATATTTATTTCTGAAGCCGGGCGTGGTGGCGCACACTTGTAATCCCAGTATTTGGGAGGCTGAGACTGGAGGATCTGGGTTCATGGGCAACTTCAGCTACCTAGTGAGGTACTCCGCAACTTAGACCCTGTTTCAAAATAAAGAATAAAAAATAGGGCTGGGAGTATAGCTCGGAGATAGAATGCCCCTGAGTTCAATGGCCAGTACCACAAAAAAATAAATAAATAATAAATAAATAAATAAATAAATAATGAAACTGATGTGGTTCACTCTGCCTTACTAAATGTATTCCATCACATAGGGTAACTTCATTATTTTTTTCAACTTTTGTCAAAGTCTACATGTATATACTTTAAAAATTCAAATGGTGCCAAAGGGCTCAAAATGGAAATCAATTGTTTCCTGTTTCACTTTGCCCAATCCAGTATTACAATCCATAGAGATAATCAATATTAACTCCTCTAGCTGTTTCTAAATAGTATGCTTAAACTGTTGTCATGATTTTTCAATTTGATACCTTATCATTTGATTTCCTGTCCATCAAATTCATCCACATACACACAGACACACACACTCCACCCCTCCTGGTCTCCCAAAACACTTAAGTCACAATATTGATTAAAGCAATGGTGAGTGGTTATATGATTATGATGGTAAATATCCTGAGCAGACAAAATTTATGTTGTTTGTGATTGCCTCCTAGACAGGAATATTTGTTCAATACTCCATGTATCTATCAGTAATTTTCCTTCCAACAAAATTTTCTTAAACTCCTCTATTGAAGTCAAGGACTTAAAATGACACCAATGCCACCACCACCCCACTTTTCCTTCTTTTAGTAATTTTATGTATGCTGGGAGATTTCTTCAACTTTAGCATCCAACTCTTCACCTGATTTTTTTTATTTATGCCATTATGTTTTTATATATTCCAAGATTTCTGCTTGGTTCCCCTATGTCGCTTTTTTGTTTGTTTTCTTGTGGTTTTTAGAGTTAGTTTTTACTGTTTTGCTCATTTTGATAAAGGCTATCTTATTATTTTATGGACACAATGCATGCTTTTGTGAGAATAAGGATCATAGTTATTTTTGTGCTCTTATATGTTTTACTTCCAAATTTTCTTTTACTGTTTGCATTGTTTCTGTATTGTCAAATTTACTTTTATTCACTTTGGTTGATTTGTGCTGCTGTCTCTTTTTTTTTTTAATTTTGTTTATTATTACTATTTAGCAATGGGAAGATACAGTTTATTTTACACCAGTAGCCGTAAAAGGGACCAAACAGAGTTAATCAGTTATCTGTATAGAATGGATTACTTATGCAAAAATAAGAATCTCCAAAGACAAAGGACAGTAGTGAGTTCCACACTACCCTCCCCCAATGATCCCAGCATGAGATAATGCCAGATAGTGGCCCCAGGGCATGTGATAGTAAAAACTAATATATGGAAGAAAAAGCCACAAACCACAGAAATTTTAAAGAACCCCTTTTCCCATATACATGCACACTCAGATACATAATAGGATTACAGGGTAGTCAATACAATTACTTGAAGAGGGAAGGATAGGAATTCTGCTGTTACAGCGAAGGTAGGTAGGGAAAGGGAGAGTTCCTAACCACTATCAACTATATGGTAGAGAGCATTACTTCCTAAAAAGTAGTTTGTCCTCTCAAGGCACCTGCTGGACTGAGCCCACCTTCTACCTATCCAGGGCAAGGGGGCTATTGCCCTAAAGGTGGTGGTAGGGACAAGAAAAGGAGAACTAATATGAACAAACCATTACACAAAATGACTTCCCACATCTTCCTTCTCCAACCAGAAGATAAAGTCAGAAAAGAAACAGTAAACTCGTGATCCAAGTTCCCTATCTGAAGGAAGAGTAAGTAGACTACTGTCTTTCTCCCTTATATTAATCCTGTTTCCACATTTTGGTTGGAAGTAGATCAGCATCTCATTAGACACTCCCTTCCCTCTGTCTACAAAAGGGCAAAGGCAAAGACAGCCTCATATTACTTTTCTACTACCAAGGTTTGATTTTACTACAATTCTTGGAGATTGAGTTTCAATTTGCAACTAAGTCCCAGTCCTTATCAGGACAACCCCAGAGGAAGAAGGCAATGATAATCGCAAGGCCCAATCACTATGGCTTCCTTGAATCTCTGCAGTATATAACACAAATCAATCCATACAGTCCAAATAGTTGCTTCTGAGATAAGGAAGATGCACAGCAAAGTTTAGAGAAAGCAAATGAGGACCAAATCCATTCCTGTGCATGCCAGTCAGCCTTCGCTGCCGTTCTGCTTAGGTCTCTGGAGGTGAGCATTGCAGCTTCTTTTTTTTTTTTTTTTTTTTTTTTTTTCGGTACTGGGGACTGAACTCAGGGGCGTTCTACCTCCGAGCTATACCCCCAGCCCTATTTTTTATTCTTTATTTTGAAACCGAGTCTCACTAAGTTGCGGAGGGCCTCACTAGGTAGCTGAGGCTGGCCGCGAACCCGGATCCTCCAGTCTCAGCCTCCCGAATGCTGGGATTACAAGCGTGCGCCACCACGCACTGCAGCTTCTGATCAGGCCCATTCCCAGATTCTCCAGGAAGGGAGGAAAGCTGGAAGCGGCATGCTCCTTTGTCTTCCACTGGCTGAATGCCAAAATCCTTCATGCTAGCAGTCTCTGCAAACTCCTGGTAGAAGTAGCCACCAGTAGAAGTGTGCACCTCAAAGCAGAATCTCAAACAAGAATCCTCTGTCAGATCTACATAGATCTCCTGCACGATGGCCTTTAGTTTGTTAGTATCCAAGTTAACCAAAAAATTTCCTCCATTTTATTTTTTAAGCGGCTGCGGAAAGGGCACTTGCTTTACTTAAGGCAGCCACACATCAGGCTTCGCGGGTGGCACTTAGGCCTAGAGGCTTCTCAGGGCCACGTCCTCCAACGACAGGGGCAGCGGTGGCATCCACAAAGGCAGAAGCAGCCACAGCGGTGATGGCCCTGGAACCCCAAGGCTTTCGGTTCCTTCAGGCTTCTCTCAGGTTCTGGGCTCAGAACCGCGCCTGGGCCTACACTCAGAAGAACCGTCCTGGCACCTCGCACAACGGCAGGAGCCTCTTCTACTCTCCTTTGTTTTCTTCTTTTTTTGGTCTGACAATTAAACCCAGGGGTTTTCTAGCTCTGAGCTACACCTCCAGCCCTTTTCTTATTTTGAAATAAGGTTTCCCTAAGTTGCTGAAGATCTTGCTAAATTGAGGCTGGCCTCAAACCTGTGATCCTCCTCTCTTAGCCTCCCAAGTACTAAAATTGCAGGCATGCACCACCTTGCCTGGCGGTGTTGCTGTCTTTTCTGGTGAGGTTTCCCTCACTTGCATAGGAATCCTTGGCTGGTTGGAATATTTAGAATTGAGGGACTAAAAAGCTAAATGGAACTTCTGTGTGTGGAGATAGATTGCAAATAACTGTGTCTGGCTATCATGTCAGGGCTTGATCTTTTGACTGGAGTCAGGAGGCACTCAAATGTCACTATCTGTAGATCTTTCTAGGGTCAGTCAACTTCTCCAGAAAAGAATGTCCAGTCATCTCCCCTGCTAGGTTGGAAGCACGTCCCTGGCTGCAAGTACTCTTGGAACTGTGAGAGCCATGACGAAATAGACACAGGGAGCAGTGGGTCCTGATATTTCAGAAGATGAACTTTCATTCCCTTCTCCCATCACCAGGTAGGCAATTGTCCTGCTTTCCACCATCCGTATTCTCCCAGGCATTTCTAAGAACCTTAGCTGCCCCTTACACAAGCCTCCTGTTTCCAGGCTGCCCTTCACCTCTGTCTTCAGAGTCCCTGGTCCCTGGATGTCCTAAGGTTCCCTGTGGTTGCTAGCAGAATGGGCCTGCTTCTTGCTGGCTCACACCTCTGCAAGCTCTTAGTTTTTGATTTATCCTCCCTATGAAGTCAGCATTTTATTTTTCAAAAATTTTTTATTAATTTCATAATCTTCTCTCACATTATCTTTATCCATATGGGTTTAAAACCATTTCCTTCATACCCTAGAAAGAGGATTTCCTGAGGTAGAAATAGTTGTTCAGTGTGCCATGTTTAATAGGGAGATTCCAACACATATGTGCAGGTCCAGGCAGAAGCACATGGCAAATTCAAGTAGGATAGCTAAGGAAGTTCTAATGAAATGTCTATTTAGGAAGCTCTGAACAAGGATGGCATTATAGTGAAGCTAATGACAGCATGGACCATAACAATGCCTAAGAATAATAGACAAAAAAAAGAATAATAGATAAAAGAACCAGGTGTGATGACACACACCTGTAATACTAGTACTTGGGAGGTTGAGATGGGGGATCACAGGTTCAAAACCAGTCTCAGCAACTCAGTAAGACCCTTTTTCAAAATAAAAAATAAAAAGGTCTGAGGATGTACTTCAGAGGTAGAATGCCCTTGGTTCAATCCCCAGTACCAAAAAGATAGGAGGAGGAGAAACAGGAGGAGGAGGAAGAGGACAATGACAATGACAGGGGACAAGAGAGAAAAGTTACCAGAACCCAAAGAAAAAGGTGCACCAAAACAGCTACTGAACAGATCATGTGGCCCTCTGTTAGACCGTCAAAATAGCACCCATGCCCTTTGCAATAGAGTTTTACAATTCCTTTTATATGAATCAGAGTTGTTTCCTCCCATCTCTTGAATAGAGGTTGATCTTGTGTTATATTTGTGAACAGAATGTAGCAGAAGTGAAAATGAGGTGGATCTAAGTTCAGAAGCCTCCAGAAACCTGAGCACTTCAGTTCACTCTTTTGACACCCTGCTAAGACTCCTGGAGAATAGCCTTGAGCTAACTTACTGGATGATAAGAGACAAATGTCTCCATCTGCCCTGTTGCCTCAACTCACAACTAGCCAACAGCTTGATTTTGAAACAAAGTCATCCCAGCCAACCTACGAATTAACTGAAGAGTCAAGAGTGAGCTTAAACAAGCTTGGCCCAGATCAAAAGAAGCAGCCAAGTGAGCCCAGCATAATTTCTACCCTACAAGATTTTGAATTCAAAAAATATTATTTCTATAAATCATTAAAGTGGCAAGCGATTGTTATACAGAGATAGCTGATTGGTACATACTTTTATTCCAGGAAGGCAACCAATGTACAGCTAAAAGAATAAATATCTTAACTTTTACCCTTTCCTTCCTTCAGATCACCTCATAATGCCTCATCTTCATCTAATTCAGTCGTAAACTGGAGAGTAAGAGAGTCTATTGAATGCTTCCATATGAGTCAGCTTCCTAGTGCCCCAAAAAAGATTCAAAAAGGCTACAGAATGAAGTGACCTATCATGCCTATTCATCTTTTCTCAATTATAAAAACTCCTAGATATTTGTGTCAAATACTTGAAGTTACATTTAAGACTCCAGAAGAGATGAGAAAGCTGATTTTGGATCACAGAGATTTGAGCCATCCATTTTCTGTTATTATAGCATTGTTATCTATTCCAAGTGTATTAATACTAGTATTGCTTTCTTGGATAATCCCAGGCTCAAGAACCTCACCAGAGAGCCCACAGAGTGGGAGAAAATTTTTGCCAGCTACTCTTCTGACAGAGGACTAATAGCTAGGATATACAGAGAACTCAAGAAACTCATAGCTAAGAAAACAAATAACCCAATCAAGAAATGGGCAAAGGATCTAAATAGACACTTCACAAAAGAAGAAATACAAATGGCCAGTAAATGTATGAGGAGATGTTCAAAACCATTAGCAATCAGAGAGATGCAAATCAAAACTACCTTGAGATTTCACCTAACCCCAATCAGAATAGCAATCATCAAGAACACAAACAACAACAAATACTGGTGAGGGTGTGGAGAAGTGGGAACCCTAAAACATTGCTGGTTGGATTGCAAATTAGTGTAACCACTTTGGAAAACAATATGGAGGCTCCTCAGACAAATGGGAATGAACCTACCATATGATCCAGCAATATCACTTCTGAGTATCTACCCAAAAGAATGGAAACCAAACTATCAGACCAACGCATGTGTATTTATGTTTATAGCTGCACAATTTACAATCGCCAAACTATTGGAACCAGCCAAGATATCTATTAACAGATGAGTGGATTACAAAACTATGGGATATTCACACAATGGAATTTTACTCAGCCATAAAGAACAAAATCATGTTATTTGCAGGGAAATGGATGGAACTGGAAAACATTATGTTAGTGAGATTAGTCAGTCACAAAAAGTAAAAACTTGTATGCTCTCCCTAATATGTGGAAGCTAGGGAGAAAAAGGGACATAAGAGGGACTCCAGGTGAAGAAGGAGAAACCTTAGTTGAGCAAAGAATTTGACTTAATGGAAGGTGATGGAGGGAGGGTGGGCACCCTAATGAACATGATGTACCTTCATGAACACATCAAAGTCAATCACTAAACTGAACTTGAGAAGGAGGGAGGAGGGAGTGGGGTGGGAATTGGGAAAGGGTTAAATGAGAAATGTGTGCATGTATGCCTTTACCTATACTAGCTTGTACCTAACAAAGATGTATGATTACAGTGCACCAATTTTAAAAAATTAAAAAAAAAAAACTTGGGTCTTATATAAGGGGGAAGGGGAAAATATATAATGGAGCAGGCAGTAAGTAGTCTCTGCCTCAACTTTTATTAACTAATGTTAATTATTTGTCCAAAACACAACTTTAGGATCATTGTATAATCAATATGCATTCTACTTCTGGGTTTTGTTTTTGTTTTTGTTTTGTTACTGGAGATAGAACCCAGGGGCATTCTACCTCTGAGCTACATCCCCCCCAGATCTTTTTCATTTTTTTTAAATGAGGTCTCACTATGTTGCTGAGGGTCTTCCTATATTGATAAGGCTGGCCTTGAACCTACGATATTCCTGTCTCAGCCTCCCAAGTACTGGGATTACACCCATGTGCCACCATACCCAGCTGTAGTCTACTTGATTGCCTCTATACACCATGTCAACATTAAGGTATTGGGTGACGATCAACTGATGATTCTGAACCCATGAACATCTTCAATTATCAAAGGTCCATTTTTGTGATATTAAATCTACTTAAGAAACCGGGCAAGAATGGTTTCATTTTGCTTTATATTAATAAGAATTAGTCAAGAAAAGGCCTTCTTTTTAGCTGGGCTGTTGTTCCATGCCTATAATCCCAGCACTTTGGAGGCTGAGACAGAAGGATCAGTTTTGAGACCAGCCTCAGCAACTTAGCAAGACCCTCAGCAATTTACTGAAGCCCTGTTTCAAAATAAAAAGTTATGGGAAAAAGATTACAACAACCTTAAACCTAAAGAAAAGATGCTTGGTTTATAGATGGTTCTGCCAAATACATAAAAACAGAAGGTATATAGCAGTGGCATATATTCTTTATAGTAAACAAATTATTATTACTAATAGAGAGTCATAGCAGCCAGTATGCTAAACTGTATGCTGTGTTTTAGACTTTGTGTCATGAGGACTTTTCACAATGTTATATATAACCAAATAGGTTGGCTATCTGGCATCCAGTTTAAAATGCTAATTAATGGGTAGTTCAGGGTAAAGATTAAAAAAAAAACTTCAGCAATATATTGGGTTATTGTACAATATACTAAAATGTCAGTTTTTTATATAGATGCCCATAGCAATTCCAATATCATGGAAATCAAATGAATGGTTTTGTTGACCAAATAACCAGGCTTTGGAATATCAACTCAACTCTGATGGCAGGCTTGGCACATGGGCACAACAGAACCCAGGGGTTACCTCCTCAGCCGTATTTTATTTTTTCCTTTAAAACAGGGTCTTGCCAAGTTGCCAAGGCTGGCCTGAAACCTGCAATCCTCCTGTCTCAACCTCCGAAGTACTGGGATTACAGGCATCACTGCACCTGGCTACATTAGAGATAATTTATAGTACAGGTTTTAGAGCAGTGACTTAAATTTTGTAGAAACTGATTCCTCTCGCACAGAAAAGTACAGCAGCATGACTTTGTGAAGACATAATGCACTCAGAGAACTGTTAGCCAGAATTTTTCCAGAGCATTCCAGGAATATGCATTTTCACAAGTAACTTTAGTAAATATTTCTGAGGCTATGAGTCTCCAGTACAGAGTAAATGAGAACAGAAAGGCAGCACAAGTCTGAGCTACTATAAAGATACCAATATGAAAATTAGACTCATTAATGCTCAGATTTGTTTTCCTGGGAATGTAGTTTTGTTTTTCTGTTTTTGTTTTGTTCATCTTTTTCACTATACATTCATTTATTTCCCAGGAAAATTCCAGCACAGACTTAAGAGAGTGAGTGCAAACACATTACATTTCCCTGAGGTGCCATTTACCCTCTGCTAAAGCACTGGTCTCCAGGCCACAGTTTAAGAGCTGCTGTTTTAAAATAAAAGTACAATTGTTTAACCCAATCTTATTGAAAACTGAAAAACTTCACCATTGACACAGGCTCACTGATTTCTTAATTATCACAGAGAACTGTGGTGGAATCTGAAGGGTTTAAAATGGTAAGAAGGGGAAAGAGGGGAGATGGTAATTTTAAAATTGTTTGTGAATACAAATAAGAGTCCTTGAGCTAATTATTTAGAAATAAGGCCAGACATCTTCTTCATACCCCTTCCTGGAAATGTCAGGTATCATTAAACCCCAAGGCATATCTGGCACAGCTGCCAAGCCCCACACCTGCTTTTCTTTCTTTCCTGTTTTCATCAGTTTCTGGAAGAAAAAATGCTGTCTAACCTGGTGACTTTGGATGGGGCATTTGGCAAATGGTATTTGATTTCACATCAAGTGATT
Source organism: Graphiurus murinus (assembly GCA_004027655.1). NCBI lineage: Eukaryota > Metazoa > Chordata > Mammalia > Rodentia > Gliridae > Graphiurus > Graphiurus murinus. Next base: position 68,922 of record PVLC010002949.1, read on the forward strand.
TCTTCCTAAGAAATCATCACTGATATAATAGCAAGACAATTAGGGAAGCAGTGAGAAGGGTTTGATTAATTCTGTTTCTAATTTTTTCCACAAGAAAGTGGGCCAGAATAGTCAATAGGTTTAGATCCCAAATAGGTATGCAGACAGTGGTGTCCTTTTGTATTTATCTTATTTCTGTGTGTGGATGTGTATTTTAATTATGATAAATCAAAAGTCATTCAGCATGTAGTTTCCTCACTACTTTGCAGATCTGTGGAAAGTGTTCCTTATAAGAGGACTCATTTGGTTTCAGTGCAGATGGAAATTATGTGCATACACAGAAAGAAGCTATTCAGGCAGGAAAAGGAGTAACCCATAGACTGCCCCACCCTGAGCCTCAGTGCCCTCGGAGCCAGAACCTGGCCCATGAAGCCTCAGTGAGGGTACTTTCTCAGTAACTGAAAGCAGGTTAAGCAAAACACACATAAGGATACATGAGAACATATGTTACAGAGAGTGTTTAAATAAGATTTAATGCCAGGCATGGTGGCACACGCTTGTAATCCCAGCATTTGGGAGGCTGAGACCGGAGGATCCAGGTTCTTGGCCAACCTCAGCTACATAGTGAGGCACTCCGCAACTTAGTGAGACCCTGTTTGTTTCAAAATAAAGAATAAAAAATAGGGCTGGGAGTATAGCTCAAAGGTAGAATGCCTCTGAATTCAATCCCCAGTACCGCAAAAATAAATAAATAAATAAATAAATAAATAAATAAATAAATAAATAAAGATTGAACATTGCTTTACAAACATCGTTCCAATTTTGAATATTCCTTAATATATTGAATTTCCTACTCATTGGGAAAAGTCTAATTTTTTCTGTGTTCTATGTAGTCAAAAAAAGCAATACAGAATACCATAGGACATTCTATAGGCAAATTGGTTTCAAAATAAGTTTGCTTGCTTTATGATGCCCTTTTATTCCTTTGTGGCCTCAGTATTACACATTTAATTTGCAAGGAATTTCAAGTAATATAAAGAAAAAAATTAACAGGAACCTTAGCAATAAATTCCCTGGAATACAAATGTTTGTATCAATCTGACTCTTAATTATGAACCAATGCTTAGGCACCACATGTAGGCTGTTTTAATCATTAGGTCTTGAACTCAGAAGTTAACATGTTTCTACCACCTGTGCTATTTATTACATCACCACCCGCTGAGAACCATTTCCACCTAAGTAGCTTCCTCTAATCACTTCCCTGATCTCTCTGTCAACCTGCATGTACACATACACCATATGTACTCTCTACTTTCTCAAGTACACATTTTCCTCCATCCAATGTTTGCTGTCTGTTACCACCTTTGGTATATAGGCATAGAGTCCTGAATATTGTATACAGAGATTTGAGGTATGCTTTATGGAAAGCAGTCCTATTTCTACATTTTAGTGTATATTTATATATAATAGTGTATATATAACATATATATGTATATTTGCAGGGTTATTTATAGGTCTACATGGAGTGATTGGTTATAAAATAGAATAGTTATATTTTAAACACATGCAAAAATGTAGTGTAAAAAGATATCATTTTTATATTATCTATTGTTATATAACAAAACACCCAAAAACCTACTGCTTTGAAAAAAATTTCATTATGTTTCAGGGTGCTTTAAGTTGCCTGGGTCATTCTTCAGGTGCTGGATTGGAGGACAACACATGGCAACATTCAGCTGGCCTGACAGCTGGGATTATATTCTGGTTCATATTCTCTCTATCTCTGTCTCTGTCTCTGTCTCTCTCTCTCTCTGTCACTTTCTTCTTTTCACTCTGAAATTTGACATGGTAGTAACTCAGAGCAACATTCCAAAAGGGAAATCCCAATAGGCAAGTGCTTGACAAGTCCTTCTTTGGGTCACATTTGTGACCTCACATTGGACAAGTCCAGAGTCAGTGTGAGAGAGAAAGATGGAAGTGCTTGGATACTGGAAGGTGTGACTCTCTGGAGACCATTATTCTAACAATCTATCACATGGCCCAATACCACAGTTACCCAAAGATGTCAAATACTGACTCTTTATATAAAGCATAAGATATCTAAAAACATTTATGTGTTTGGGGGGAGGGGATAGTGGGGACTGAACCCAGGGGCATTCTACCTCCAAGCCACACCCCTAGCCCATTTTTTTGTTTGTTTGTTTGAAACAGGATCTCCCTAGACTGCTGAGAATCTTACTACATTGCTGAGGCTGTCCTTGAACCTGTGATCCTCCTGTCTCAGCCTCATAAGTAAAACATCCTAACTGTAAGTTCTGCAGAGTTTGTTCTATCTTGAAGATAGACTTAAGAAATGAAATATACTCATGGGTTATTCCAAAAAATTAATAGCCTCTTTAACACAAGATTGACATACTTCCTGCTGGTAACAAAAATGAAAAAGAATGAACAAGAAGGATGTAAGTAAGACCCTTAGAAAGGGCTCCTTTTCCTTGTGGGTTGGCATTTCCTGTTTGTATGCCCTTCCTGTGACCTTGTGCCAACTACTCTGACTCCACATAGATTGGTATTAGATTCACAGATGAATTGCTTCAGGTTTTCCTCTCTCAAGGGTGCTTACCTGAGAGTATGAAACAAGTTGTTATTGACAAAGAGAACCGCTGAGATAAGGAAAATAGGCAAACAAGGTTTCAGTTTTCCAGGAAAGAAGAAACTAAGAAATCCCAGGAGAATCAGCCATCAAGTGGTAAGTGGCAGGAACTCATATGGGAGAGGGTAGGTGTCCTAGTGGATGATATTGGCCTGAGTTATTCCTCAAGAGATGTGCATAAATTGCTTTGTGTCTTTCTTTCTTTCCTTGCAGGTTTTTCCCTAAAGACCAAGACAAGTCTCATTGTCTCCTAAGTTGAATTTTATCCGCAAAAACAAACTTCATAAACCAAACTGAACACCTTCATTTTTAAGTACATTTGGACACTATCAAATTTTTAAGACTAATCTCTGGAGGGCAAGTTTTCTTTGGATAATTTTTGAGACTACCTCATTAACAGATTCTCTGCTTTGTCACAAGCTCCTCCAGAACACTGCTGTCACTGTTCTGTAAAACTAAGATCCTCCAGCCCCAAAGAAGTGACACTGAGAAGTGCAGCCAGCAAATGCGTATCAGAAGGTGGTTTCTTCCTGGAAGCTCCCTGCAGGAGCAGAACCTTCCTGCCTGTCAAATCTCAGATCTCAAACATAAGCAATAGAGTCAGAAGCTTGGACTCTGAGGCCTTGTATAATGGACTGGGCAGTCTAATCCTATAACTAGATCCTGCTCATTACTAATTAAATATTAAAACAAAGCTAGACCCTTACAGAAATAAACAATCGCTATGAGAATCTCCACACTGATCTTCATAGCAGCTGAACTAGTTTGCAATCCCACCAACAGTGTTAGAAGAGTTCCTATTTCCCCACATCCATGCTAACATTTATTGTTATTTGACTTCTTGATGATTGCCATTCTGATTGGTGTTAGATGGAATCTCAATGTAGTTTTGATTCGCATCTCCCTAATTGCTAATGATGTTGAACATTTTTTCATGTGTGTTTGGCCATTTGTATCTCTTCTTTTGTGAAGTGTCTATTCAATTCAGTTGCTCATTTCTTGATTGGGTTATTTTTCTAGTCTAAAGGCTTTTGAGTTCTTTGTATATTCTAGATATTAATCTTCTGTCAGAGGGATAGCTGGTAAAGATATTCTCCCATTCCATGGGCTTTCTTTCTAGACTTTTGATTATTTCCTTTTATGTGCAGAAACTTTTTAGTTTAAGGCTATCCCACTTGTTAATTCTTGTTTTAGTTTCCTGAGCTTTGGGAGTCTTGCTGAGGAAGTTTCTACCTGTGTTGGAGTGTTGAACCTATGCCCTCCTCTAGTAGCTTCAGCATCTCTGGTCTAACTTCCAGGTATTGGATCCATCTCAAATTGACTCCTGTGCAGGGTGAGAGGTATGGATTTAGTTCCATTTTTCTACAAACGGATAAACAGCTTTCCCAACACCATTTGTTGAAAAGGCTTCTTTATAATCATAATGGTGTATCCCCTTGTCCTCTGAGAAACACAGTCACAGAAGAAAGTAATGTGTCTTGTGTAGAAGCCCTGCAATGAATCTTTCCAAATATGCTTATTTTTTACTATTTTAGTTTCAGCTAATATTTTCTTATTTTTCTCCCCTTAACTCTTAAAGATTTCTTCCACTGTGAGAACCCAATTATGCCATTAAACTTTTTTAAGAACATTTTCATTTGTAAAATACCCGCAACTTGAATATACCAAATATTACTGAAGAATGAGTTTCTGTACCATCTTTAATAATATTTTATTGACTTCTTTTTTTTTTTTTTTTTTTTTTTTCTTTTTGCAGTACTGGGAGTTGAACTCAGGGGCATTCTACCTCCGAGCTATACCCCCAGCCCTATTTTTTATTCTTTATCTTGAAACCGAGTCTCACTAAGTTGCGGAGTGTCTCACTAGGTAGCTGAGGCTGGCCGTGAACCCGGATCCTCCGGTCTCAGCCTCCCGAATGCTGGGATTACAAGTGTGCACCACCACGCCCGGCTTTTATTGACTTCTAAGGAACAGCACTTTCCTGGTTTCCCTTGTACCTATTTGGTTGTTTTTATTCTGCATACTTTTCAGACTTACTCTCTCCTGTGAGGCCAAGAAGTTCTAGAATATTGTAAGAATCTCATAGAGGCTCTTTTTCTTCTCAATATTTTCTTTCCTTTAATGACCTCATCCACTCAGCTACAGAGGAGTTTCCATTTTACATGAGGATTAGAATCTAATATCAGCCCGTAAGTAGAAAAACAAAGACAAATAATCAAAATGACCCAAGAAAATTCCTCAGGACTTTTCATGTTTAAAATTGGATGCTGAAAAAAAAAAAAATTGGATGCTGAGCCATGCTTGTAATCCCAGCATTTGGGAGGTTGAGACCGGAGAATCTGGGTTCTCTGCTAGCCTCAGCTACCTAGTGAGGCACTCCTCAACTTAGTGAGACCCAGTTTCAAAATAAAGAATAAAAAATAGGGCTGGGGGTATAGCTTGGAGGTAGAATGCCCCTGAGTCCAATCCAGAATACCACAAAAATAAATAAATAAATAAATAAATAAATAAATAAATAAATAAATAAATAAATAAAATTGAATGCCATCTTTCAATAAATTCAACATAGATGATTTTTTTTTAAATTCAAGATTGGAAAGTTGACCTCCAGAAGTTGGTTTGTATTTAGGTTTTATATTGTATGAAATCTATGGGTAGTACTTTTAGATATTAGTATCACATTCAACCCAGTGAAATACTTACACTAGAGCTTAGATTAAATGAAGAAACAGTTGATTCATGTCTCTAAAATCCCACAAATATGATCATATCTCATACACATACAAACATTCTTGTTGTCATGGTTTCCAAAGCCTTTCCTGGTCTGACTCCTACTGGGGTCCATCTAGCTCCTTCCATACTATGGTTCCATTTCAACTTTCTCTTCCTCTCACATTGCCCTTTTTTCAGTCTCCCTGAGATTCTGTTTTCTCTGCCCTGGATACTTCTATCCCCCTCTTTCCAACGTATCTCTTACTCTTTCTTTTATTCTCAGCCCAACATCATTTCTTCCAGACATCCCTGACTCAGAAAAATCTCTTCATAACCAATTCCCATGCAATGAAGACCCTTTTGTTATAGCACTCCAGTGTTAGGATTTAGTCTGGCAACCATGGGTGGTATGGGATAAAAGATATAAAACAGAAGCTAGATATTATGTAATTGTAGGAGAGCTGGGAAAGCTAAGATCTAGTGGGCAGATGGAGGATCAGAAAAAAACTCATTAACTCATTCACCAAAAGCACTGGAATAGACAAGAAAGTCAGAGCTTCCAAGGAAATTCTAACCACCAAAGAAGTGAAGATGTTAAGGTAAGGCTGCAAAGGGAAACTTATGGAGAGATCTTTTGTTTCTGTATAGCTACCACCTCTGTGGATCCTCAGCCCCCAGAGAAAAAGATTCTGGAAATAATAAATAACATATGGAGCCTGAAATCATTCCTAGCCTAACCAAGTTGACAATAGAAGAATTCAGCACAATTTACAACAGATTCAAATTTATATTTTAAGTAGGAGATTATATATTTCATGTCTTTCTCCTCTGCTTGATACCAATTCCATTGAAATAATGATCATTGGTTCATTATTTTAAAAATTATTTACTGAGTACCTATTATGAGCCAAACACTATTCTGGGCACTGAATATACAGTATTAAAAAAAAAAGAACAAAAATTTCTCACTTGTGCATTAGTAGGTAGAGCTGGGCAATAAATAAAATAATGTAATGTGTGTATTTGCTGGGGTCCAGCCCTTAAGGCAGTGGGGTTGGGGGTCCCTTGACAGGTGTGGAATGAGACGAGTTCATAAGAATACGCTCACACCAAATGCAGTGAAGAAGCGTATATGTTTTATTGTTAGTCGCTGTTTTATACTATTTTTTGCCATGAGGCATATAGAACAGGCATTTCTACAGACCTGTTTTTCCAAAGGTTATCCTCAACCAGTCAAAGTTAAAACACATATATAAAAATTCTTTTGTACATAAAAATTCTTAAAAATACAAAACATGTATAAAAATTCTTTTCCATTAATTGAAATCTTTACAATTTGTTTAGCCGCTTTAAGCAGTGTTCTATCTTATCTCAGGTAGTTAGAGGGTTAATGTATCCTGTAAAAATTCCAGGGAGACCAGGTGGGAGCTGGCAAAAGACTATTTGTAGTAGCTATTTAGATAAACTTGCAAAGCCTCTTTTTAGACTAATGCTTGTAAGAGGTTAATGAATTGGGTTGTCTCGAGGCACTGCTTTTTTTTTTTTTTTTTTTTTTCAGCTAAGAGATCAGTATCTGTTTGGCCACATGTTTCTAAGAAATCTTTCTTTATAATTAATATAAAAACAAAGCCCAAAGCACCCAAAATTTCCAGAATATAACATAATGCAAGGTGGGATATGCCACGCATTTCTTCTTTTAGAATTGTCTGCCTTGCAGGACTCCAGCGGACCGAGCCTTGCTCAGTCCCCCTGATATTCTGTTACTGAAGAATGAGTTTCTGTACCATCTTTAATAATATTTTATTGATTTCTAAGGAACAGCACTTTTCTGGTTTCCCTTGTACCTATTTGCTTGTTTTTATTCCACATACTGTATTAAGAGGATAGGAAATATAGATATGGAAGTTGAGAGTTGGGCCACCCAAAGTTATTCAATTACCTCAAATATTTCCTGTGAAACATCCAAGCAAGATTTTCTGCCTATCCAGGAAATTCTGCAAGCTCTTGATTAAAATTAGTTTGTGTTTAAGCTAACTAAGGTGGATTCTGATTTTTACACACACACACACACACACACACACACACACACACACACAAAAGCTGATCTATAAATTATAACAGAATGTGATGGCACATGCTTATAATCCTAGTACTTAGAAGGCTGAGACAGGAGGATTTCAGGTTTCAGGCTAGCCTCAGCAACATAGTGAGATTTGCAATAACTTAGGAAAACCCTGTTTCAAAATAAAAGAAAAATAGAACTGGGACTATAGCTCAGAGGTAGAATTCTCCTAGCTTCCATTCCCAATACAATAAAATTAAAAATAATAATACTAACATTAATAATATATTCATAAGGCTATCTGAGGATTCTTTCCTTCTTTTGGTGTCAATTACCTTTATGGAGTTTCATCTGATAACTTTTATCTGCTCTTGTATTCAGGAAATATTAAAAGGTATGGAGGAAGGATAAGGGAGAAATACAAGATCACCTACATTTCCCTCTTACACATCCATTATTGTGTTTTCCTGTTCCAGGAACACTTCTGAAATATCTCAAAGAAACCAGAATCTGTTCTTTGTAGTCAGCCTCCATTTTCTTGGTTATTTTGACTTTAGTAAAATTTACATATGAAAATGGACCAATCTCCGCTGCCATGAAACCCAGATTTCAGTCCCAGCTGTGTCCACCATGAGCAGTGCCTTGAGCAAACCTTAGTAATGCATCCTATTGTTTTCTCTGCTTTTGGAAAATCCACACCAAACTTTCTGATGACTTAGTAAAATACTGTGGTTAATTTCACAACTCTGAACAAAAGTGTTCCACAATCTCACTTCTCTTACAAACAACTTGTATCTTCCTCAGATACCACATCCTCCATTGCCAACCTGTTTAGCTTTCCATCTTGGCTCTCCTATTCTTTTTTTAATCTTTCAATTTTTAATACAGTAGTCAGATTTTAGAATGCTTACAAAGCTTCTAACACCACCTTTGGTGATAATTGTAGTAATAACAATAGCAAGTATAAGCCAAGCATGGTGGTATATACTTATATCCCAGTACTTGGAAGGCTGAGACAAGAGGCTCACAGGTTTCAGCCCAGTATGCAGTAACTTAGTAAGATACTATTTCAAGATTTAAAAAAAATTAAGCTGGGCATGGTGGAGCATGCCTGCAATCCCAGTATTTGGGAGGCTGAGACAAGAGGATCACAGGTTTGAGGACAGCCTCAGCAACATAGCAAGACTCTCAGCAACCTAGCCAGGATCTTGTTTCAAAAATTAAAATTAAAAGAGCTTGGGGGTAGCTCAGAGGTAGAATGCCCCTGGGTTCAATCTCCAGTAACTAACACACACACACACACACACACACACACACACACACACACACACATTAAATTAAATTAAAAAACAAACTAGGGACTGGGGGTGTAGTTCAGAGGTAGAATGCCCCTGGCTTCAATCCCCACTACTATAAAAAAATATACATGGCACAAGTATTGAATCTTTATTATTTATTTAGTACTTAACAAATAACAAATATTTATTGAGTCCTTACAATATACTAGGCACTGTTTTAAATGTTTTACAAACATCATTTCATAAACTTCCAAGCAAGCCCTATAAGAAAGGCATATATATTGACCCTCCCCAACCTCCACTTACATAAATGAGGAAACTGAAACTTATAGGAAACAAATACATTTATTAAAAATTCAAATTGTTAAAGAAACCAGGTCACTTGCATAATTTCCAATAATCTGGATTCCACTGAATATATCTCCATGATTGCTAAATATATTCCATTATGCCCTAAACATCCCATATTGCTGGGTAGATACAGTGAATTGTTGAGTTTCAGGTTTAACTTTTTAGCAAGACTATGAGCAGTAATGTGCTCTTCAGTTACTTCTCTTTTTCTAATGTTAACTGATATTCAATACTTATACCCAGTAGTTCATTGGAGGTAGCCAAATTGTGATATTTGAGTTGCATCATTCCTTCTTCATTGATTAGCAGGAATGTCTCTGTAAGGATCACTTTTCCTATATCTACCATTCAGTTATCCAATGATAGATTCATGGGACAGCTACATAAATTCTTGAGCCTTCTCTTTTATGCATCAGTTTTTAAATTGATAAATGGATCCACTTGTATCTTTATGTGATGAGCAGTTAATTCTTTTCCCTCATGTTCATTATAATCTTAGGGTAAACTTATGGATGTAATTATATGTATATTTAAGATCATTATAGTTATATGTATTGTGTTTATTTATCCTGTATTTAGCCAAACTCAAATTCTCTCCTGAAAGTTTTGATAAAAACCTGGTGGTTTTTTATTGCCACCTTGCAATCTTCCCAGACAAGAATTTTTTTTTTTTTTCGGTACTGGGGATTGAACTCAGGGACATTCTACCTCCGGGCTATACCCCTAGCCTATTTTTTATTCTTTATTTTGAAACAGGGTCTCACTAAGTTGAGGTAGGTAGCTGAGGCTGCCCAAGAACCCGGATCCTCCGGTCTCAACCTCCCAAATGCTGGGATTACAAATGTGCACCACTACGCCCGGCTTCCAGACAAGAATTTTCAAGTTAATCTTGTTCATTTGCTCTCCCATCCCTGGAATCTACTGTCTTTCTAAGGGTCTGTTTTCTTTTAGTGGGAAATCATATTCCAGTGTCTCTATCTGCACATTGCTAATGAATCAATGATTGTAATGTCTTCTAATTGACACCATTACCTGCTTTTTTCCCACAAAAAAAGTTACAATTACAATAGGAATGATAGAATTTGATTATCATATAATCACTTTTTTATTTACTATATAGACAATATCCACAAGAATTCAATACCAAAATGATTGCCAGTAATGAGTATTCAAACCAATTAATGTTTTTTTCTCAGTTTGTTATGTTTCTAGGGTACACGCCACTAGAAATATAGAGTCAAGACACTGTGTTTTAAGGTTCCTGAAAAGAGCTAAAACTAATTTCTAACCATTTCGTCATTATCATTATTTAGGTCCATGAAATGGAACCTAAATTTATACAACCTGAAGATCATAAGTACAACTCCCATAAAAAGTGTGTATCTCTGTTGTGAAAGATATAAAAAGTATTTGAAGAAAGTAAGTTGGTTACTTTAATTATATAAATCATTTCTTAGCACCAAAGATTTATCAGACATGATGAAGTTTTACATTTTCTGAGAAAATTAATTGATCTAGACAAAGCACAATTTTCAAAAGAACCGTTGAGAGTTTTCCCAGCACAGAGAGAACTGGGATCTTTCTCTTTCTTGTCAGCACAGTCTGAGTTTCAAGAGCATCTAATGGTAATTCCAAGGGCTGACCACGTTCTCTGCCATTTATTTCTATTAATAAAGTAAAGAAATATGGTGTGTTTAAGTTTATTAAGGAGTGTCATGCTGGACTTTAAATCATTTTTTATTTTTAATTGGCACATTGACATTTCAATACTTTTTTTTCACATGTTGGAAACTTTTTTTTACTCATAAGGTAAGTCATGTTGACATTGACAAACATGCACACAGAATTGGTATATCCATAATGCTAGATATTTATTATTTCTTTGCATTGGGAACATTCAAAATCCTTGAGAGTACCTCTTTGAAATACACAATTAATTATGGTCAACCATAGTTACCCTACTGTGCTGTAGAACATTGGAAATTATCATTTTATTCATATGTAACCCTGTATGGTTAGCCATTCTTTCTTCATCTCCCATTCCCCACACCTTCCCAGCCTCTGCTAACCACTATTCGAATCCCTGTTCCTATAAGAGCAAGTCTTTGAGCTTCCACATATAAGTGAGGATATGCTATGTTTGTCTTTGGGGGATCACACTGTTGGATGAGGAGACCTTTTTTTGTTTCTTCATATTCTCACGAATATTTGGTAGACAGAGTCCCTCTGTTTGCCAATCTGGAAGACATGAAATGAAGTCTCATTGTGGTGCCAATACTGAATACTAACAAGGTTGAACATTTCTTTCATCTGTTTATGGGTTATAGATTTTCTCTCTGAAATTTATATTCACGCCTTTTGCCCACATTTAAATTTAGTTCTTTAACTTTTGCTTAATGATTCATAGGAGGTCTTGATATGTTTGGACTATTAAATCTTTGTCAATTACATTTGCTGCAAATATATTTTCTTGGTTTAAGTTTTGTCTTTTTACTCTCTTTATGACTTCTTCCAATGAAAAAAGTTCTTATTTTTTAGTGTAGTCAAGTCAGTCAACTATCTCATGTTTGCGCCTTTTTATTAATCTTGTGAAAAAAAATCATTCATAGTTAGACGTCATAAAGATATTTTCCAGAGCCAGGCATGGTGGCACATGCTTGTAATCCTAATACTTGGGAAGTTGAGACAGGAGGATCCAGGTTTGCGGCCAGTCTCAGCTACTTAGTGAGTCACTCTGCAACTTAGTGAGGCCCTGTTTCAAAATAAAGAATAAAATAGGACTGGGGGTATAGCTCAGAGGTAGAATGCTCCTGGGTTTGATCCCCAGTACTGGAAAAAGAAAAAGATATTCTCCAGTATTTTCCAATAGTTTCTTCTCAAATGTTTATGGTTTTAACTTTCTTAACTTTCATATTAATCTTTTATTTAATAGAAATATATTGTCATCTATGATTTAAAGTACAATTTCCCTTTAGTCCACATGGGTGATTTGGTAGATAGTTCATTTTTCTTCCTTGTGATCTGCAGAGCAACTTCTATAAAATATCAAAATACCATATAAGCATGGGCCTTTTCCTAGCCTAACTATTCTGTCCTATAAGCCCACTTGTCCAACTCTACCAGGGCTATGCTATTTCAATTATGCTAGCTTCTTAATAAATTTTGATATAAGGTAGAGAAATCTTCCACCCACACATACTTTATTCAACTTTTTCAGGCATGTCCTGCCTCTTTAGGACCCTTTACTATTTTATAAAAATGTTATTACTATGTTTTCAAACTCCATGGAAATATTTGTTGAGATTTTTATTGAAGCTTATTGAGTCATTCCATCTGAGAATAATTGATACCTTTATGATAGGTCTTGCCATTCAGAAACATTGCTAAATACAATGTAGAAGACACTAAACAATATCATGTTTACTACCAATTAGATATTTGATAATTAAAAATATAAAGAATTGCAAAAAATGGTTACTCAATATTCAACAGTTGCTATGGGGGAGCAGGGGGGTGAGCAGGGCAAGTGCTGGGATGTCTGGAGTAAAAGCACAAAGAGGGGCTTTTATGGTAAAATTTTATTTACTAGCAATAGTGGAGTATATAGTTTTTATTTTTTTATTTTTTGGTACTGGGGGTTGAACCCAGAGGCATTCCACATCCAAGCTACACCCCCAGCCCAATTTTATATCTTATTTGGAAACAGGGTCTCTCTAGGTTGCTGAAAGCCTCCTTAAATTGCCAAAGCTGGTGTTGAACTTGTAATCCTTCTGTCTCAGCCTCTCAAGTACTGGAATTCCAAGCATGTGCCACCAAGTCCAGCTAGTTATTTTATTATCATTTTTTGAACTGGACCTAATGCATTTTATAGGCTCTTTTGTAACACATGACATGTTTCATAAGAACGAATTTAAGTCATGCAATGAAAGAGATATTGCCACACTAATTGATTTAGAGCAAAGGTATTGAATAAATATTTGAAAAAATAAAAATGTTTTTATCTACATTATATAAACTTTCAGGTAATGAATGCCCATGTCCATTCAATGGACCATGGGGGAAAGCTATGTTTAAACAACATTTTTTACATTAAAATTCAATTTTCACCATTTTAGAGTATACTATCTCTTTACAAATTTTAGTCACTTCTTTCTGAACATGCAATCTACTACAGTTCAAACTGAGTTGAGTATACATTCTTAAGGTAGTTTTCTTTCATGGAAGGGTTAGAACAGGGATGAAATTCTCTCTAGCTTGAAAACCTTGAACCAACACAATTTGAACCCAAAAGACAATGAACCCAGTGAAGATGAAATCAATTGTTGGCCTCTTTCAACCAGACAGAAAGCTGGACTACAATTAAGAGGGCTAAAACACATGTTTTCAAGCCAAGAGGTAATAGTTTGTCACTACTCCCGATCTTCACACCCCCCAGTCACTGGTCACCTCAGTTCCTTTGAACTTCCTTGTTATATTGTGGTTATTATGATTATTACTTCTGCTTTTTCAATAAAACCATATAGTTTTTGAGCCCTTATCTTACTACATTTTACTTCATCTATTCTTTAATGAATTATGCATATATTTTGGAAGTAAATAAATATATACTCAAATCAGTTTGAACTGTAGTAAAATGTATGTCCCGAAAGAGAAGTGACTGGAGGAGCCCAAGACAACAACTGAGAGAATCACCTCATCTCAGACCTTTTAAAACTCAAATCCAAACTGCTGTAAAAGCAACTTCTTGACAGAAGAAAAATCAGCAAGAAAATAACAAAAATTGAAATGCATTTCAACAAAACACAGAAAGCAGACCAGGGAGAACAAAGAAGCCCAAGCGTGCAGCATGCCGGGGCCACCATTGAGCCACCCACCCGACGCAGAGTCTACTAACACTGAGGCATCTAAAGACCTCCTGCATACCCAGCAACCAGAAATGGAGTAAGTGACTAAAGAACTCCACACCATAGTAAGGAGGCATATTCCTGGACAATCAACAGTGACCTGAATGCCTGGGATGCCCAGCATAAGCCTGAATCAGGGACACCCCAGATCACCTCTCCCACCGGAGACAGAGCAGCACTCAATTGTAAGTTAACTTTGTAGCTGCAGGGACTCCTATGGCAAACCATAGACTCAGTCGCCCACCCTTCGGTTGGATAGGAGCAGAAGTGCAGGAGGAACCCAGAGCACACAGGGCATAAAGACATTACAGGCCCCCTGGAAAATACCCTGAATTTAGACTGCAACACCTGCCTCCAGCAAAGGCAGAGAGAGACACAGGGCATGTAGAAAGTGCGGAGTCTCAGGATTACACTGGGTCCAGATCCAGTGATGCCCACTGTCTACATAGACAAAGAGTGGCACAGTGACTAGCCCTGTGGGGAGGTGAGAGACACAAGCTTGCAGCAGGAGAAGCACCAGTGAAACCTGATGTCTGCACTGATATCGAGAGACATCAGATCAGGGTCCTAAACACTGCAGGGCATCCAAAAAAGGACATAACCACTATAGGGCACTGAGCAAATAAGAATGCCTGAAACATGCTCAAAAACCTACTATAAGAAGTAAACATTTAAAAGCTGAAAATATCCATGCAGATCCAAGAGGATTGCAGAGGCAAAATCTGTGCTCTGTACTTATATACTTGCAGGATTTGAGTTTTTTGCTTTTGTTTTTGCTTGTTTTTTTTTAACATTGTTTTTGTCTTATATTACTTTGTTTTATTTGTGTTTGTTTGTTTGTTTGTTTATTGGATGGTTGGTTATTTTGTTATTTTTTGCTCATTTGTCTGCTCTCCTCCTCATCCCTTTAAAAAGTTTCCTACCTCTCTTCTATCTCTATTCTTCTCTTCAACACTTTTTTCCTCTGTCTTATATCAATACCATTTCATATGACTACATCTCAATACTCTATACTGACTACTAGAATCCCCCACACACAGATACACTATCTCTAATCTCTACCATATATCACCTTAACACACTCAACCCCTCATTCCACTGGATCATCTCTTCTACTTTACCCTGTTCTTGCACCCATCACTACAACTTTTCCCCCTTCACCCAACCTTCACCACTGAACACAACACAACCTGACCTTGTATATACCAGCAGACATCCCTAAATACCCTCTGGAGAGATTGGTCCAGACAGGTGAACCACCAAAAAGTACTGCCAGACACCAAGGATAAAAATCACCTCAGCTGATAGGAAAAAAAAGCTCAACACATCCCACAACAAGGTTTAAAAACACAGAGGGCATAAGCTTTTCTACTCATGCCTCTGAGACAAATCCCCATAACAGAAGCAACAAATGGACCCTAGAAACCAACACCTGAAACCCACCAACACCATTGCAGTGGGCAGAAGGAGCCCTAGAGTATTCACAACTCAGTACAAGATATTATTCAAAAAGAGAAAACAGAAATAAGAAACCTATAAATTGAGAGAAAGCTAGCAAAAGCAGCAAAGATATAAACTTGATAACACAGAAAACATTGGAAGGAAAAATAGCAAAGAAACAATGAGCTACCACAATCCCACAATAACAGAACTCACCAACACAGAATGGCAGAGATTACCAGAAGAACAATTCAGATCTTTAATAGTAGAAATGATACAAAATTTCTGGAAAGAATGCAGAGAGAGCTGGAACGAGATAAAGGACTTGACGCCCTGAACAGGAATTGAAGAGAAGACTTGAAGGAAGTGAAGGACGTGAAAAATGCAATAACTGAAGTGAAGGCATCAATACAAACTATAAACAGTAGATTAGATCACATGGAAAATAGAATATCACTCTTAGTAGGTGACCATTCCAAAAATGACTTCATCGTATCTAATTTAGAAAAAAGTCTGACAGCATGAATTGGACATTGATGAGATCTGGGCCAATTTTAAAAGAGCTAACCTAAGAATAATAGGAATAGAAGAAGGATTAGAAGTTGAAACTAATGGAATAAACCATATTTTCAAAGAAGTAATATCAGAGAATTTTCCAAACATAGAAAGAGAAGTTGACACACAGGTACAGGAAACATATACAACCCTCTCTAGAAAGGACCAAATAAGAGGTTCAACATGCCATATAATAATCAAATTGGATAATGTAGAGGCCAAAGAGAGAATCTTAAAGGCAACAAAAGTAAAAAGTCTAGTGACATTTAGAGGCAAATGAGTTAGAATCACTACAGACCTTCCAAACCAAGTCATGAAAGCCAGGAGGGGCTGGAGTAACATATTCCAAACTCTGAAAGAAAATAACTTGCAGCCAAGATTCTCCTACCCAGCAACACTAGCTCTCAAAATTGATGGGGAAATAAAAACCTTCCATGACAAATAGAAACTGAAAGAATTTATGTTTCCCAAATAAGCACTAGAGAAAATACTCAAAAAGATTAACTACAAAGAAAAACTAACAAGTAAACATCAGAGCTAGAGAAAAAATAATTTCCAGGAAGCAATCAACTAAGAAAAGAAGAACAAACACTACCTCAAATAGAATTCAAAACACAAAATGTTAGGAATTAAAAATCACTTCTCAATAATCACACTGAATATAAATGGCCTCAACTCCCCAATAAAAAGACATGAGGTGGCAAAATAAAACCCAGAATCCATCTATATGCTGCCTGCAAGAAGCACATCTTACAAGCAAAGATTCCCACAAACTAAAAAGCAGGCCAGCTGCTGCCTCAGTTTCCTCATTCTGCAGTCCGCACTGGAAGCTTAAACAGAAAAGACAGACAGACACACACACCTTGCAAGGGGAACAAATGTTCAACTTTATTGAGCAACCTTTGTGACATAAATACTGAGGGCTGACCTTGAGTACCCTCACAGACCCCAAAACCCAGATGGTGCAGCATCAAGCAGGTTTTGGAGAAGCATTTGTTATTCACATCTTATGTAAATGGGGGAAAACAAAGGCATGGGCCTGGGTCAAGAACCTAGCCTCAGGGTGGGGCAACAGGCACTCAAGGGAACTGGCTGAATTTTAATTGCCCAAAGTAGCCATCTTAGCTCCTCATGTCTTTTTGCTTTTTATATAAATCTTTTTGCTCCTCACAGGCTGGAGTAAGGTAATCCATGCCAATGGAACTCGAAAACAAGCAGGTGCAACAAGTATGATACCAAATAAATTAGACCTCAAGCCTAAGCTTATCAAAAGAGACAAAGCACGCCATTTTTTACTAATAAAAGGAACAATTCAACATGAGGAAATAACAATTATCAACATTTATGCCTCAAACATAGGTGCAGCCACTTTCATAAGACAAACTCTTCATGATATAAAGTCACACATAGTTCCCAATACAATAATACTGGGAGACTTCAGTATCCCTCTCACATCACTAGACCGATCTTCTATACAAGAGGTCAATAAAGATGCCTCAGACCTAAAGAATACCATAAACCAAATGGACCTATTAGACACATACATAATATTTCACCCAAGTACAGATGAATTCACATTTTTCTCAGCTGCCCATGGAACCTTTTCCAAAATGGACCACATTCAGGGCCACAAAGTGAGAACTGGCAAATTCAAAAAATGTAACATAATTCCCTGTGTCTTTTCAGACCACAATGGAATGAACCTAGAAATCAACTTTAAGAAAACCCAGAGTAACCATGTAAATACATGGAGACTGAACACTTCACTGCTGAATGAAGAATGGGTTATAGAAGAAGTAAGGGGAGAAATTAAAAAATTCCAAGAAACCAATGAAAATAGAGGCACAACACATCAAAACCTCTGGGACACCTTGAAGACAGTACTAAGAGGAAAATTTATAGAACTGAGTGCCCACATAAGAACAGAAAATCACCAAATAAATAGCCTAATGACATAGCTCAAAGCACTTGAAAAACAAGAAACAAAAAACAAAGCCAGTAAAAGACAAGAAATTATCAAAATCAGAGCAGAAATTAATGAAGTAGAAAATAAGAAAACAATACAGAAAATCAACAAAACCAAAAACTCGTTTCTTGAAAAGATAAACAAGATGGATAAACCATTACCAACCTAACCAAAAGAAAGAGAGAATTTATGACTAACAGTGTGGAAATCCAGAGGATCATCAGAAACTATTTTGAAAAAACTATACTCCAACAAAATGGAAAATGTAAAAGAAATTGAGAAATTTCTAGATACATATAACCTTCCTAAACTGAGTCAAGAAGATATTGAAAACTTAAATTGACTAATAACTATCAAAGAGATAGAAACAGCAATAAATAGTTTACCATCAAACAAAAGCACAGATCCAAATGGTTTTCCATGTGAATTGCATAAAACAGCTAATCCAAATACTCCTCAAGCTATTCTGTAAAATAGAAAGAAATGAGACTCTCCCAAACACATTCTATAAAGCCAACATCACATTAATACCAAAGCCAAATAAACACAGTTCAAGAAAACTATAGGCCTATCTCGCTGATGAACTTATATGCAAAATTGCTAAACAAAATACTAGCAATGTGCATTCAAAATCACATCAAGAAAATTATACACCATGACCAAGTCGGGTTCATCCCAGGGGTGCAAGGCTGGTTCAACATACAGAAAAAAATCCATGTAATTCACCACATAAACGGAATCAAATACAAAAATCACATGATTATTTCAATTGATGCTGAAAAGCATTTGATAAAATCCAACACACAATCATGCTAAAAGCACTGCAGATAATCAGAATAGAAGGAACATACCTCAAAATCATAAAGGCAATATACAATAGGCCCACAGCCAACATCACATTTGTGTGTGTGTGTGTGTGGTACTGGGGATTGAACCAGGGGCATTCTACCTCTGAGCTACATCCCCAGCACTATTTTTTATTCTTTATTTTGAAACAGGGTCTCACTAAGTTGCAGAATGCCTCACTAGGTAGCTGAGGCTGACCACGAACTGGGATCCTCCAGTGTCAGCTTCCCAAATGCTGGGATTACAAGCATGTGCCACCACACCTGGCTTCCAACACTCTATTAAATGGAGAGAAACTGCAAGAGTTCCCACTAAAAACAGGAACAAGACAAGGATCTCCATTATCACCACTTTTATTCAATAGAGTACTTGAGACTCTAGCCAGAGCAGTAAGGCAAGAAAAGGAAATCAAAGGTGTAAAAATAGGAAAAGAAGAGCTAAAACTATCCCTTTTTGCAGATGACATGACACTATTCTTAGAAGACCCAGCAAAGTTAACCAAAAAACTTATAGAACTGATCAACAAATTCAGCAAAGTGTCTGGATACAAAATAAATCTTAAAAAATCAGAAGCTTTCCTGTATGTCAACCATAAATCCACTGAAAAAGAAATCCAGAAAACAATTCCACTCACAATAGCACCCTGAAAAATGAAATACTTAGGAATAAACCTAGCCAAGGAGGTAAAGTATCTCTATAAGGAAAACTTTAAAAAGTTGAAAAAAGAAATGCCCAATAACTGTATAAGGAAATGTTAAAAATCATTAGCAATTAGAGAGATGCAAATTAAAACTACCTTGAAATTTCACCTAAACCCAATTAGAATGGCAATCATCAAAAACACAAACAATAACAAATGCTGGTGAGGGTGTAAAGAACTGGGAACCCTAATACATTGTTGGTGGGATTGCAAATTAGTGCAACCACTTTGGAAAACAGTATGGAGGGAATGAACCTCAGACGAATGGGAATGAACCTACCATATGATCTACCCAAAAGAATGGAAACCAAGCTATCAGACAGATGCATGTGTATCTATTTTTATAGCCACACAATTCACAATATCCAAACTGTGAAACCAAACAAGATTTCCATAAACAGATGTATGGATCACAAAACTATGGATATGGATATGTACACAATGGAATTTTACTCAGTCATAAAGAAGAACAAAATCATGTCATTTTCAGGGAAATGGATGGAACTGGAAAACATTATGCTAAGTGAGATTAGTCACAAAATTCAAAAAGTCAGATGTTCTCCCTAATATGCAGAAGCTAGGGAGAAAATGGGGCATAGGAGAAACTCTAGATGAAGAAAGAGAAACCTTAGAAGAGCAAAGAAGGTGGCCTAACTGAGGAAGATGGGAGGAGGGAAAAGGGAAACACCCTAATGCGCATGATGTACTTTCACAAGAATTTCAAAGTCAATCACCAATCTGAACATGAGATGGAGGGTGGAGGGAGAGAATAGGGCAGGAATTGGGGAAGGGTTAAAAGACAGATGCGGCATGTATCCCTCTATCATTATGTAACTAACAAAGATGTATGATTACAATGAACCAATTAAAAACCAAAAAAACAGATGTTACTAAAATTTGTAACGAGATAGTACACTCTAACATGGTGAAAATTGATGAGAGACTATAATGTACCAATAAAAGCATATTAAACAAATATAAAATGGTGAAAGTTGAATTTGAATATCAAAAATATGTTTTTTCCATAGATTTCTCCCATGTCCACTGAATGTACATGGCCATTCATTATCTGAAAGTTTATATAATGTGAAGGATCTAGAAATTGTACAATAAATATGAACATTACTTCATAGAAAAAAGATGTATGAAGTAAAATATAGTAAGACAAGGGCTCAAAGCACTATATGATTTTGTTGAAAAAACAGAAGTAATAACTATAATAAGCACAACATAACAAGATAGTTCAAAGGAAACTGAGGTGACCAGTGACTGGGGTCAGGAAGATTGGGAGTAGTGACAAATCATTACCTCTTGGTTTAAAAATGGGTGCTTTAGCCTTCTTACTTGTAGTCTAGCTTTCCATCTGGTTGAAAGAAACCAACAATTGAATTCATCCTCACTGGGCTCATTGTCTTTTGGGTTTAAATTGTGTTGTTTCAAGGTTTTCACACTAGAGAGAATTTCATTTCCATTCTAACCCTACCATGAAAGAAAACTATCTGGCTTTATGAATTACAGTGCACTCTCTAAGGGCAGAGTCTGCTCTCTACAAAGTTTTCACCTGTAGCCAACCCTGTCTAATTTACATGCACTCAGAGAATGGGCCTGAAAGGAAGCCAGTGCTAATTGACTGAACTAACCATATTAGCTGGCTGCCTTGGTCCCATAGATACCTGCACACATGTCCAATAAATTCATTGAAGGGAATAAATAAAAATCTTATCTAATCTTGTCTTGCCTGTTGCCTTCTGTACACTGACTCTCTGGCCCCCTTCCCTGGATTCTAAATGGCTGTTTGCCTAAATTTTTGTGTTTTCAATTACTCTTACTGGTTCTCTGTTTAATAATTCTTTAATATCCTGTAGTCAATAGAAAATATGTTCCGTTGTCAGAAGAGCTTGCAACATTCCTAATAGACATGGACACCAAGCAGAGAAAGCATGCATGCTGTACAAAAAGGTCTGCACCTTCTGATAGTTAATTTTATTTGTCACCTTGACAAGGCCATGTGGTACCCAGATATTTGGTTAAACATTATTCTAGGTATGCCTATGAGGGTGTTTCTGGATGAGATCAACATTTGAATCAATAGACTGAGAAGAGCAGATTGCCCTCTCCACTGTGGGCGGGGCCTAATCCAATCTTCAGAGTAAGAGAATTCTCTCTCTGTGCCTTGCTGTTTTCAAGATAGGATATTGCTCTTCTCCTGACTTCAGACAGACCTGGGCTAAAACCTAAGACCCTCAGATCTCCTGGTTCTCAGACCTTCAGGCCCAAAGGCAACTATATCACTGGGGTCCTTTGATCCCAGGTTAGACCATAGATCTTCTTGGGGCTTTTCTGCTTCCATGGTGATGTGACCTAATTCCCAGTTTTCATGTTGTCTATTGATTGAATTTCTCTGAAGAACCCAGACTAAAGCAACCGTCATTTTCTCAATTCCAAATGAGGATTCCATTTCTAATAGTGTAGACTCCCAAGTGTCTATTCAGCAATGAGAGATCATAACTATAGAATTCTAAATACCTAATGATTTCATTTTTAGTAAGAAGAAATAATATATTTTTGCTTTCAAAACTGTTCCTGAATAGCATACAAGTCACTCTAGTACAGAGGATCAGAAATAACCTCCATCAATTGCCCAGCCTCAAGAGTATCATTGACATAAAATATATAGCCTTTGAACTTATTAAATCAAATCCCTCTAGTGTTTAAGAGTTTGATTTTTTTATTATAATTCTCCTACTTCATTTATACTCCTCTTGACCTTGCCTGTTTTGACTCATTTCTACAATTCATGAAGCAGTTGGGCATTTATCATCACTAAAAAACAGAGGCTAAGCCTTCTCCATGAGCTTACCACCAACAATTGCATGGGTAGTGCAGACCAACATTTTATGGACATGAATGTAATGAAACTTTAAAAACAGAAAGAACTTTAAATTCTATGCAGAGAATCCCTGATTAAGTCAGAGCTGATTTAATAAAGTAAGATTTAAATATGTAAGAAAGCATTGGTAACAATTCCCTCTTTCCTCAAATGAAGATATAATATGTGCAAATAGAATATTTATGTGAATCTAAAATGTTTAACCACATACGCTTTTTAAAAATAAAATCTTCCATAAACAGGAAGGTAAAATCTGATGTACTTGATGAAGTAGAAAAGCTCCTTTTACCATGTAGCCTTGCCCTGCTTTTTGCCTCAAATACATCCCAATGGACCACCTCTGTAGTTAAGAGTTCTTTGTTTCTTATAATTAAATTTCATGTCTGAAATTATATCACTAAAGCACAAACAACAAAGGAAAAAGTAGATAAGTTGGACTTGATCAAAATTAAAAACTTTTGTACTATAAATAATATCCTCAAGGAAGTAAAAAATCTAAACTCAGAATGGGAGAAAGTGTTTCCAAATCTTATATATATAAAGGATTTATATCAAAAATGCAAAAAGAACTCTTAAAACTCAACAACAAAAAAATAAGTAACCCTATTTAAAAATGGGGACACTTGTAATCCCAGCACTTTGGAGGCTAAGACAAGTTTGAGGCCAGCCTTAGCAATGTAGCAAGACTCTCAGCAACCTAAAGAGACCCTGTTTCAAAAACAAAAAGTAAAAAGGGCTGGGGAGTAAGGTTCAAAAGCAGAATGACCCAGGTTCAATTCCTAATACCACACACAAAAAAATGGACAAATGGGCAGATGTAGTGGCACATACGTATAATCCCAGTATGTGGGAGGCTGAGATAGGAGGATCCCAGGCTTGAGGCCAGCCTCAGCAATTTAGAGATACCCTATCTCAAAATAAGAAGTAAAAGTAGGACTTGGAGTATACCTCAGAGGTGGGATGTCCCTGGGTTCAATCCCTGGTACCAAAAAATAAAATAAAGTAAAACTTTTAAAAATGGGCAAAGGATCTTAAGAGACAATTTTCTAAAGGAAATACACAAATGACCAATAATTACATGAAAAGATTCTCAGTATCATTAACCATTAGAGAAATATAAATCAAAACCACAGAGAGATATAATTTGATCCCCACTAGAGTGGCTACAATATAAAATATAAGCATTGGTGAGCAGGTGAAGAAATTGAAACCCTCAGAATTGCTAATAAGAATGTAAAATAGATGCTGGGCCTGGTTGCACATACCTGTAATCCCAGTACTGGGGAGGCTCAGACAGGAGGATCCCAGGTTCAAGGACAGCCTCAGCAAGTAGTGAGCAACCTAGCAAGACCCTGTTTCAAAACAAAAAATAAAAAGGGCTGAGGGTATAGCTCAGAGGTAGAACACCCCTGGGTTCAATCCCCAGTACCACACACACACACACACACACACACACAAGAATATGAAATAGAGTTGAGTGTGCTGGTGTATGCCTATAATTCCAGTACTTGGGGAGGCTGAGACAGGAGGGTCACAGGTTTGAGACCAATTTCATCAAGAGTGAGACTCTCAACAACCCAACAAGACCCTGTTTCAAAACAAAAAATAAAAAGGGCTTGAGGTGTAGCCCAGAGGTAAAATGTTCCTGGGCTCAATTTCTAGAAGAAAGAAAGAAAAAGGAAGAAAGAAGATGGAAGGAAAGAAGGAAAGAAGGAAAGAAGGAAGGAAGGAAGGAAGGAAGGAAGGAAGGAAGGAAGGAAGGAAGGAAGGGAGAGAGGGAGGGAGGGAGGGAGGGAGGGGGGGGGAAGAATGTGTAACAGTGTAGCCACTTAGGAAAACAGTTTGGCAGTTCCTTAAAATGCAGAGAAAACTGAATTTTCTTATACTATTGGTAAGAATACAAATCGGTAAAACCATTATGCAGAATACTATGGAGTTTCCTCAAACACAAAAATAGATCTACCATATTATTCAGCTATCCCACTTCTGGGTATATATCCAAAGGAAATAAAATCAGCACACCAAGGAGATACCTACATGCCCATGTTTATAGTGGTATCATTCACAAGAGCTAATACATGGATTCAACCTCAGTGCTCATCAATGAATGAATGGATAAATAAAATATGGTATATATACACAATGGAATATTATTCAGCCATAAAGAAAAAAATCTTGTCATTCACAGCAAAATGGATGGAACTCAGAAGGATTATGTTAAATGAAATAAGCCAGACACAGAAAGGCAAGTACCACCTGTTTTTTCTCATATGCAAAATTAAAAAAAAAAAATAGTGATTCCCAGAAATTGAGACATTGAGGTGGGAGGAAGCATAATAAAAGAAGCTGAATTTGATCAGTGCATTAAGGTGTATTTTTTTTCAGTGCTAAAGATCAAACCCAGGGCTTCAGGGTTTCAGGGCTTCAGGGCTTCAGGCATGCTAGGCAAGCATTCTATCACTGAGCTACCTTCCCAGCCCAATTATGTACATGTGATAAAAAATTTTTAAAATAATAAATAATAATTTATAATGTTATACATAGAGTTACTGCATGACTCAGCAATTCTACTCCTAGGCATATACCCAAAAGGAATGAAGAAATGGAAACGTATGTCCACAGAAAAATTCATACACAAAAAACTTGTTCATAATGGCATTATTATAATAGCTAAAAAGTATGAACTAAGCCCTTTAATTGAAAACATTGTCAGGCTAAAGAAGAAAGACCTT
This sequence comes from Graphiurus murinus, assembly GCA_004027655.1. NCBI lineage: Eukaryota > Metazoa > Chordata > Mammalia > Rodentia > Gliridae > Graphiurus > Graphiurus murinus. The sequence goes on from PVLC010002949.1 coordinate 94,007, forward strand.
TTAATTATGCAGCTGAGTTCTCTGCAGCCTCGGGTCAGTTACTGCCCTTACTAGCCCTCTGTGATTTTGATGGGTGCTCTCTCAGCATGGTACTTCCTATTCTGGGGTCTAGTTTGTAACTGTTGATACTCTCTGGTCCTCAAATTTGAAATGTTTACTCGTTAAGTCTCCTAGAAAATGCATCTTGCATTAATTCGCTACTCTGAATTCTCACCCAAAAGTCAGAATTAAAATTTCTCCACATTACCTGAAGCAACCAAAAGTAGTAATGTAAGTATTTAAAGAGGCCCATTGCTGGGCGTGGTGGCGCACGCTTGTAATCCCAGTACTTGGAAGGATGAGACAGGAGGATCCGGGTTCACAGCCAGCTCAGCTACTTAGTGAAGCCCTCCGAAACTTAGTGAGACCCTGTTTCAAAATAAAGAATAAAAAATAGGGCTGGGGGCATAGCCTGGAGGTAGAATGCCCCTGAGTTCAATCCCTAGTACTACAAAATAATAAATAAATAAATAAATAAATAAATAAATAAATAAATAAATAAATAGGGCCATTAAACCCAATGACTTTTGAATGTTGACATACCAGCCTAAAGAGTTAAGAATCCTGAGATCTTTTGCCATGACCTCCACAGACTCAATTTCACTTTCAATAGGCATAACCCCACCTCCTTTTTATCTTAGAATGATTCCTACTGAGAGTATAAATTGAATTATCATTTTCACTTAGCATATTGAACACTTTCACAAAGAGTGAAATTATTATAAGACTAGGTCTCTTAAAAATGTTTAAATAGAGGGGAAAGGGCTTAATGTTCCTTTCCCCTCTATTTTCAGTACTCTATCTGCTAACATTAACACATAGACAGCTGATAGACACACAAGGTGTTTTTCTCCACTTCTGTAGTCTGAGTAATGGTTGAAGTAAACCATCCCAGAAAGACTGCCATCTAAAGTGTGGGTATGCTCATCACCGTGAAAGCCAGAAGAGAGCACAGTGGCCTCCATAGAAATAGACCTTGGATAAAGCAGCTTTCAGAAGTGAGAGGGGGTGAGCAGAGAACTGGCGTTCCCACTGATGAATCCTGGTAAGGTGGAACAGTGGCTAATAACAAGTTTGCACGAGAGTTAATAAAATCCAGAATATACATCACCCATTTATATTTATTGCACATTAAACTTCCTTGCATACAAAAAATAATGACAGATGCAAAAGAAGAATGCTGAGCAGTGCAGGCCTGTCCTTGGAGAACAGGCAAGGTGCCAATTCCCTGGATTAAACTAAGCAGCTCCATGCAGGGCCCTTGGGACTGCAGAGGAAAGAGATGCAGGGCCATGAGCATCCACTCTGAAATTGGTATTTTCTCAAACTAGGAAGTTAAACCTCCTATAAAAACCTATGGGTATGATAGAGAGTGAGGCCACCCAGAAGTGGAGGGCAAGTAACCATCCTTTCAGAAACCTGAGATGGTCTCTATAGCTTGGTTTAGTATTTTAAGAACCATTCTTCAAAGAGTTTTCAGTCTGAACCAGGTTTCCATTAGATGGAAGTTTCTTGAAACTAAAAATGGTAGGAAAATATCTGTTCTTCAGGGGCTGGGGAGAGTAGGTGGCAGAGTAGGTCTCCCTAAGAGATCTATGTTCTGAAGCAGCTCAGCCTGCTATTTTGAGTTTCTTCAAGTGGATCCTTTGTGACATCTCTCAATTCCCACCTAGGAAGTACCATTGGTGAATATCTGACTTACTGACAGCTCAGAAATCCTTTTTTTTTTTTTTTTTGCAATACTGGGGATTGAACCCAGGGGCATTCTACCTCCGAGCTATACCCCCAGCCCTATTTTTTATTCTTTATTTTGAAACAGGCTCTCACTAAGTTGCAGAATGCCTTACTAGGTAGCTGAGGCTGGCCGCGAACCCAGATCCTCCAGTCTCAGCCTCCCAAATGCTGGGATTACAAGTGTGCGCCACCACGCCTGGCTTCAGAAACCCTTTTGTAGCCAAACTTCCCCAAGCTTTCCGACCAAAGCCCAACAGCACCTTTTTGGAAGAAGCATTGATTTTTACAACAGAACAAACACATTGCAGATGCATCCATAACACTGGACAGATAGAAAAGTAGACCTTGAACCCTCCACATTCTTCCCTTTTTCTCCAACTCTTAAGTCCCTAGGATGCCATCCAAAGTGCCCCTCCTACCAAGTAGCTGCCACAGACTCTGGGGAAGAACAAGGAGGATTTTTTTTAATAGCCGTCAGGCAGACTTCTCAGCTCTCTTTCTGCAACTGTATTGGAAAAGAGCAGCATGCAGGTATTCACATGGGGGGAGAGGGGCTGTTAACTCAATGCTGCTTACTCAGCAGCTGGGGGCTCCACTTCCCTCCCCAGCTGCCATCTCCCAGGAAACGCCTGCCTGAGAGTCTCAGGCACTCTTCAGAGATGCCTCACCAGCTCCTGCACAGCTGGGCGCAGAGCTTCAGCCTCCTTAGCAGCTGAAGAGAATAAAAGCTTTCAGGCCTGCAAGATAATGAGCTCCCATCCCCATCCTGCCTGCCCCTGTCCTCACCAGCCCCACCTCCCTTTCCTCTGACTAATGGAAAATCACCCCGCAGTTTCCCTCACCACCTAGTCTTTATTATTTATTTATTTCCTTACAGGAGTGATGGTGTTGCTTCCTTTTCTTTTCAGAAGCTAAAAATGCTTTGGCAGCCACGAATGAAAGTATTTGTCTTAATTCTGCCCTCTCAGTATGAGACACTGCAGAAAATGGCTTGCCATTTCATTCCGCCACTGCCATGGCAGCCGCTGCTGCTGTGGTGGTGGCAAATATAAACAGCATCAGTGCAGAGCTGAAAAGAAATATAGGAAAGGAGATGGGAATCGTTTAATTACTTTGAATGGCTTTTTGTGTTCTGTGTGATTGCTTCCTATGATACAGTAGTTTCTCATTCTCCATGCAAGCCCTGTGTTTCTATTCATAAGAAAAAGATTGAAGCAGGAAATTGGCTTTCAAGAATAGGAAAGAGAAAGCAGACTGAGAGGTTGGCTGTTTCTGTTAGAAGAAAGTGAGCTGTGGACGATTCCCAGGAGCAGAGTTGAACCTGGAGCTGGTCTGGCCCAGGAGCACTCCAGTCAGCTTCCTTGCCCTCCCCTGAACAACAGTGGGATGCCTTGGTCATAGGAAAGTGACCTGCTGGGGCAAGGGTGGTCTCACTAAGCTTAGCAGGGTGGTCAGGGCAGGGTTGAGGAAGATCCCCAAGCAAGATCGGGGGCATTCTGGGTCTGCTCTCTTGGCACCTAAAAAATTATAGGTGTGTGTGTGTGTGTGTGTGTGTGTGTGTGTGTGTGTGTGTGTGTACATGCAATTTTCTTTCAAGTTTCCTGTCATAGGATAGATTATAGATTAACATCCAGGAAAACACCACTCATTCCCTCCATGTTTTCTAGCCTTATAAATAGATAGATGAATAGATCTTTGCATACTTTCTATTTCTGTAAATTGAGAGCTTGTGGTTCGTAATACAGTCACATGTCACTAACAATGGAGATAAGGTTTCAATAAATCCGTCGTTAGTAATTTTATCACCTTGAGAACATCATGGAGTGTTTTTATGCGAACTAAGATGCCTACTCTGTCACTAGGTGATAGGACCTCCTGGGGCCACTGTTGCAGATGCAGCCTGTCCTTAACCAAATGCCACTATGTTCCTGTGACTACAACGAAGTCACCTCTATATGTGACATACCTATATGATCAAAAGAGGAATTACCAGACCATTAGTCACTAAGAATTTAATGTTCTTGTTGTGTGCAATCAATATGTCCCTGAATAAAATTTATGTTTTCTTCATTTAATTAAATTGTCTTATAAAATAAAAATAAACTGAATACACTAAAGGAGTTTGCTATCAGAGGAAGTCCTGTGATAAATCCTTTTGTGATACAAATAATATATGCTTCTGTAAATTCTTGTCTTTGTGCTGGGTTTCTTATATTATGGTAAAGCTGTACCAAGAACATTTGAGTTAAGAATGAGATTTACAAGCCCGTCTAGAAAACGCATTGCATGCAGGGCATTTTTTTTTTAAACAAAAGGGTGGAAGGAGTTAATAGCATCTCTACTCATGAGTAGAGTAACATGCAGATGATAACATCCACAGAGTAACTTACAGATGATAATATCCACCACCGCTATTATAAGATGCTCATATATGCGCATATAGGAAGTTTGGGGAATACATTATTTTAGGCTTTGTGCAATTAAAGTGCTTCATGTGAAAAGAACAGGGACGCCAAGCCCCCAAATAACATCTTCTGTAGTCTGCATGGGAAAGGAGCAAATTTCTTTTTCCAATTTGAAATTCCAAACAGCACAAGCAAATGGGAAGAATATATAGAGCCAGCTAAAATAGGTGGAGAATTGGAGAGAGTTCACCAGGGGAAAGTTCTCTGGGATAAGGTAACCCAGAAGAATCACTCCTTGACTCAAGAAGAAATGAGCCTAAGCGAGCATTGCAGGAAGTGAGAAAAGAGAAACATAGAAAAGAGATTAAAAACTATATAACAAAACAAAATAAGGAAGATGTGAACCAGTATCTGTGGGAAGAGAAGGGTAATAAAAAAATCATCACCAGACTATAACACAGTAACTGGAAGAGCTGCTTCCTGCAGTCCCTCCCACTCCCCGTTCTCAGCATCCTCCTCCCTTGAGTGCCTTGATTCTGGGGTGCTCTCCCCAGTACCTTCAGGCTGTTCCCAGCAGAGCTTTATGTCTAGTCACATCCATGGTCATTTTCAACTTCCAAGTATTTCTCTGGGAGGAAAGAATGTAGTCAAATGTCTGGCTGCAGTATCCATGCAAAAGATGGGCTCTGAATCAATATAAAGGACCAGCAGCAGGCCACCCTTAAAAGCACTGGATAGTGAGTGGAAAAGACCCCTCTGCCCAAATCATCTTCCTCCTGGACTGGTCATGATTCTGTGTGTACCAATTCAGAGAAAGAGATGTTTCCCCACTCAAGAATTCAGTATTCTAAGTGTTATGGCTCAGATGTAGAATGTCCCCTGGAAGAGATCATGTATGGAAATGCAAAATGTTCAGAGGTGAAATCATTGAATCACGAGGTTTCTGAGCTCATCGGTGGATAAATCCATTAGGTAGTAAGGTAGGCAGATAGAGTGTGGCTACAGAAGGTAGGTCACGGGGGATATAGCCTTAGGGACTATATGTATCTTCCCTGGTCCCCTTCTTGCTCTCTCTGCTTCCTGCCACCATGATCTGAGCTCCACATATGACCCTGCATAACATGGACTGAAATCTCTGAAAATTCCATAACTAGCAAATAAATTTTCCTTCCTCTAAGCCGTGGTCATCAAGTATCACAGCAAAGTGACTGACTGACACACTGAATGTCTTCACTGGGATTGGTGTGTCCTATCAAAGTGTTATACTCAATATCCCAGCTCCCCAGGGTGGTACCAGACTCAGAAGTCTTGACCCAAGGCCACAATGTGGGTTGATAAAATTGAGGAAAAGAGCAAACAGTAGAAAAGTCACATGAGGACTGCAAGAAAGGAAGCCTCTGTGGGTCACATCTAGACATAGCAAGCCCCAAGGAGACAGGAAGTAGCACTGAGACACTGGGTGTTAGATATGTATGACCAAGAACACCCTCATCAGAGCAAAATATGTGACAGGTCATGAAGAAGCACTAAGTCAAAACTAGCCTACATCACAACGTTGTCCTCAATACTTTTTGACCATGGAAGCTTTTGACTACATGGATAACAGAGAAGGATAATTCTCAATTTGACCTTCAGCGAGTCCTTGGAAATAACATGGATCTGAGAGTCCAGCTCTAATTTGGGTATCTCTTTAAGAGTAGTGTGACCTTGGACAAGTCACCTTACTTCTTTGAGCCTGGCTTTCTTCATTCTATAAGATTGGCCTCTAATATTCTCTAGTTTCATAATTGCCACCCCCCTCTACTTTACATTATTGTAAACTGATTTAGTCTAGATTAGGTGAAGGAAACAAAGAAATCTGAATAAGTAAATAACCCAAATACTGCTTTCCCAGTGGGATATCCAGAAGATAATGTTTCATAAACTACCTGGACGTCCACAGTCTTGAGGTATCAGTTGCCGAGAAATGTGAAGACTAAGAGAAAATATTGTCTTTAAACTATAAAAATATTGTCTTTAAACTATAAAAATGTTCAATAACATGAGTAAGGTAAAAACAGATTTATTCACCAAATCTCAAAATACTGTAGGAGGGGATGCCCTTTGCAGCTTTATAGAGGAAGTTGTTCACCCGAAGAGTAATAAAGTTACTAAATGCATTACACCAGCAAGTGGTACAGGGAGAAAATAAATGTATCAATGGCTTTAAACTCAGTTTGGGAAAGTTTTATGAATGACCAAGCCATTAAAGTAGTAGAACATTACAGAGAACTAAAAATACTTAAGGTTGACATCTGGGAAAGCAATCAAGCCATTCCTCATCTCTATGGGCTTTCTCAGTCACATTAGAAAAAAAACAACAACAACAAAAAAAAAAAAAAAACAGTTCAATGCTTTACCCCTGAAATTGTAGCAAATCTTTGTTTTATTAAAAAGAAAGGAACAGTATACTAAGGAAAGGAAGAAGATACTCCAAGTTAACCACACTAACAACATGGAACCATGATGGAGCACTGTTAGACATTTGACCAAGTGATGTTTCATGTGCTGGGCTCATATCTTGAGGGAGTTTGGCAAGTGATTAATTCTAACTTGAGTAATATCATTCCATGTTATATTAAGTGTTAGTTTTGAAAAAGAGAATCTATGAGGGAAAATGCTCATGTTAGTCCATATTATTAGTTTTAGTTGCAACTGTTGAATATAAGCCTCTGTGGTTTATCTTTATGAATCAGGGCTCTCAAGTCTTTGATGCCTCTGTAGTTATACTCTGCACAGCCAGTACCTTCACTGTTGGAAAACAAAGAATTCAATCTTCACTTTCTGAGATATGTGATATGGTCTTCTGCTAGGTCTCTGTACAAGTATGTGCTCCTAGCCTGAAGCATGTCAATTGGTGACCTGCCTAGGTAAGGGTTTTAAAAATGGGCCCTGAATGAATCTCCTTTTCTCCCTGCATTTGTAATCAGCCTGTCATTTCATTATCTGCAGTCCATGTTGGCTGTTTGGGATCATTAGGCAAAATCTAGCTATCTCTGTATATTACCCAGTACGTTTGCTCTAATAAGCTTTTGTAAATAAAATCCAAAGAGATGAAAGAGGCCAGTGTCTGATTACATGCAACCAATTTGGTCTCATTAGATTCTTATAAGAGGAAAAAGTAAATATAATCTTTATAAATCATACAGCTATAATGGAGATGCCTGGCAAAATTCATTAGTTAAGATAATAAGAGTTAAGACCATTTAAACATGCGTAACAGTTCAGTTTATGAAGCTGTTAAGTACTATTTCATCCATTATAAACTTTTACAAAACTCAATGATGTAATCAGAGAGAGGAAATCATATATTCTTATATGATCCCCTAAGGTTTAGGCTTAATAAATTGTTATTAAAGCAATGATAAAAAGTAATGCTCATCTGCAATCTTTCATTCAAAGACCCATGAGCGACTCTTAAGACATTAATTCATTTTTCCTCGATGCCCAAGGTCTAGAAAAGATTTATTCAACCTATTTTACAGAGGATATCATTGAGGCTTTAAAAAATGAAACAAGCTAAAGCAACTGCAGCAAAATTGACAAGTAAATGGAGAATATGCCCTAAAGTTACTGCTTATCAACTCAATGTAAAGTCAGAATTTTCATTTAAAAAGGAAAAAAAAAGACTGTGTGTCTCTTTTGTATTACTTTGCCCTAAGCATAATATCTTGATTTGATTCTCAAGTAGCAAGCAGGACAAATGTTGATCTGTTAGACTTGAATATTGCTTCTCAACTGAAGAAATTGTTCAGGGATGAAAAATAAAGCAACTACCCTGAAAAAATGACTGTGCCCCTCACTCTGTGACCTTGTACAAGTCACCAGGACTCCAGGGCTATTAGAAATGCTGTGGGGAGGAAATGAGATTATTAATATGGGGCCATAGGGCCAGGGCTTTGCACACTTTAAAGTGCTCTCCAAAGGTCACCTATTTTTCTTGTATCTTTCCTTTTTGTTCATTATATACTATGATATTTTGTATCTTCTATTTCCTGAGCCTCCAATAACACTCTGAACCACCTAACTCTAAGAAGGCTATACCTATTAGACCATCCTCCTGGATGTCCCATCTCAGCACCAGGGAAACTGAGACAATCCTAACCAGTGAGCTCTTTTCTACCACTTCAACCTCACTTCTTCTAATTAGATGTCAGAATGTAGTTCTCACACTTGGCCCCACCTGTCAATCCTGGAAGAGATAGGGCTTCTAGACTGTCAGAAGGAAGAAGACAGAGAGGCAGACACTGGCTTTCTTCCCACTCTCCCTGTCCAGTTGCCATCTCTCCATCACATTGCAGACAAGCGGTTCCATTGGAGCTGACTCCCACAGCTAACAGACTGCCCCAGCCCCTCTCTACAAGAATGCTAGCAGCAGCACGGGAGGGAAGGATCGGAAGGACTGTGGAGAAACTACTATGTCCATAGTTGAACTTTCAAATTCAAAGAGGCTAAGAGAACTACTGGTTTAAAATCAACCATATAAGGCTAAACAACATATGAAGTCCACTGGTTGGAATGGAGGGATTGTGCCCAGGTTGAGTGGGCAGTATTTTGGGGGAAGGGGTGGGCAGAGAGGGTTTGTGTCTTTTTCCTCCATTTTAAATGACTGTGGTGTCGCTAGCCAAAACTCGGTGCGTCTTACAATAGATACAACAGTGCCACCTAAAGGCCAAGAAGGAATTGTCCTTCAAGCCAGTCTGCCCACACTGAAACAGATTACCCGCTCTTCCTTAATGCAGCTTCTCTATACCTGGCCCTAAGCCTATTTGGCCCTGCAATTAACCGACAAGGCTTGGAGAAACTGCTTGCAAAGCCCAACCATATCTGGGTAGTCTTTGCTGACATTAGTCAGCCCTCTGCAGTGCCTCTTGAGCACAGCTCCAAAACATAAAAGAAGAAAAGACCCTCTGGATTAGAGCACCCAAGCCTCTCCCCTATTCCATCAAAATGCAAATTTCCTTGAGTTTTTTCCTTCCTGTGTCCTATTCTTTGCAAGTTAAGATAATTCATGCAAATCTTATGCATTTTGCTCAGAGGCACCTAATTAGACAGATTAGCTCATAGACTCAGCAACCTTCTATTTTATACTTATGAAGAAAAGGTTATGTCCGTTAGAAACCTCTCACTCTTCATAGGCATCAGACATAGAGCATGTTTGTATTTAAGAAAGAGCTCACAGGTCCTTGTGTGCACAGTACATAAACCTGCATCTTGTAGGTTTGCTGTGCATTTGTATTTGGGGACATTTGCATCGTTCCAAGGTCCAGCATTGTTGTGTGGGCACTAATACAATCCAAGTGCACTTTTCCATGAGAAAAAGGAAAATGAAAGGTTGGCTCACAGAGGTCCAAGAACTATGAACATCTGACTGGCATGAGAACTGAACAAAGGAAAATGAAAGAGAAAAAACATGCATCTCCTCCCTTGTTCTGAACATGGATTTTGATTTGTGTTGGCATGCTGCTTGTGTGCATTCTGGAAGAAAAGAAAATTCACTTATAAGAAAAAAATAAACTAGAGAATTTAATACTAACAAGCTCTCACAGTGAAAAAAGCGCTGTGGGTTGCCATGGAAAAGGATCTTTAAACAGTGAGGGTCATTATCCTCTGCCTGTAAGAATCTACCAGGTGTGCCAGCCTAAGATCTAATTAGAGAAACAAGATTCTTCAGAGCAGCATCTGGGATCATTTCCTGACACTTTTTCTTTCTTGACAAGTCAGCCAGATCCCAAGAGCTATCCAGATGTTGTTTAAGTTAACCACTGCATAAAGCTCCCTGAAACAGAAACCACTTCTCCCAGCATCCAATGGTTGCTAATGCTTTTAGGTCAAAGGGTGCAAACTCAAATATCCACCTATGCCATCTCATACAGGCCACTTAGAATGGTCACAAGCTGGAGACCAGCTCTTGCCTGTCTCAAATGAGCAGCCATTTCTCAGTGCCAGCCAGTCACTGCCTTGAGTAAATGCAGGCTTAGTACTATCAGATATTTTCAAGAGCAACCAGGAATCCATATGTGTGTATGAAATTTCTTATTTTAAATGTTGGCAGCCGAGAGAGAGAGAGAGAGAGAGGGAGAGAGAGAGAGAGAGAACATTATGCTGGGTCAAACAGAACTTGACTAAAAGGCCTGATTTGACCTTGAAACACCCAGTATAACCCCTGACTTGGGTCATTCCCAGCTCTCAAAAATCTATATTCAAACCACCCCTAAGTACTCTGCCTCCAAAGCATATGTAGGGCAGAACCCTTCACTCTTCCATGCCTTTGTTTATGCTATTTCACCTGAGTTACTCCTTCCTCCAGCCTCTGCCTATCAAAATCCAATATCAAAGGCCAACTCAAATGTCAATTTATTTGTGGTGTTTGCTGGAATCATTGCAGTCAAAATTAGTCACTCCAATAATACTTGGTTTTTATCTCTATTTTTGCTTTCAGTGGAGTAGGCTTCATGGTAGAGATAAGCAGTGTTTATATGAGTGCCAGTTGTGAGCCCTTTGAGAATCAGTAGGGTATCAAAGGGCTCCCTCTTTTTCTATCCTGTGCCCAACATAGAGCCTGTGTTGGTAGTTGACTTGAATTTACATTGGACATTTACTAGATGGGAAGCAGCACATGCATGCTAATCAACTCAATGTGCCTCAAAGACAATTCACTCAAGCCTAGCCTTGCTTTACATGCACCAGGTGATCAGATGATGGTGTCCAGGTACTTCCAAAAGTGGGTCTATATCATAATTAAATCAACAAGTATTCAGTTAAGATCAATATCTGT
>PVLC010002950.1:0-13189 GCA_004027655.1 Graphiurus murinus
AAAAAAAAAAAAAAAAAAAAAAAAAAAAAAAGAAAACTAGTGATATAAATACTCAGCTATATCTTATCAAATATTATATCTTAACATTGCATCACACATGCTATTACATGGCCTTTGTAACTGACATCTTTCTTAAATCAAATAAAATCTACGATTGTAATCAGTCACATAAACTATCAAAATCTACGAATCTTCTCTCCCTTTGCAAGTACAAGTTCCAAAGGACAACTTTCTTCTTTCTTGACTACCTTTTATTCCTTTCTCCTTTTCCATATTTCTTTACCCCTATTTCTTTCTTTTTTTTTTTTTTTTTTTTTTTTTGTGGTACTGGGGATTGAACTCAGGGAACTCAGGGGCACTCTACCTTCTAAGCTACGCCCCCAGCCCTATTTTTTATTCTTTATTTTGAAACCAGGTCTCACTAAGTTGTGCAGTGCCTCACTATGTAGCTGAGGCTGGCCGAGAACCCAGATCCTCTGGTCTCAGGCTCCCGAATGCTGGGATTACAAGCGTGCGCCACCACACCCAGCTTTTCTTTACCCCTATTTCTCCCTGCTTCCTTCTTTCATATCTGCTTTTTTTTTCCAGGTACATTATTCACACACATGGATTTAAAAAAAAAAAAAAACAATCTCCTGTCATATATATAAAAACTTTGTAGATATTCTGTCACCCAACTTCTCAGCTTCCTTATTCAGAAGTAAAAAAAAATGTTATCAGTTCTTTGTTTCTCTATTCATCAATATCAAGAAATACATGTGTGTATATATATATATATATATATATATATATATATATATATATATTCAATAGTCACAGAGCATTTCAACACTTAAAAATAATATAAAAGTTTTATTTACATTTTGCTTTTTTCACTTATTAATACATATGATACATGTAATATAAAACCAATTTGGGAAATCATCCGAGATTATATAAAAAGGGCTAGCCAGTCATGGTGGCGCACGCTTGTAATCCCAGCATTCGGGAGGCTGAGACCGGAGGATCTGGGTTCACGGCCAGCCTCAGCTACCTAGTGAGGCACTCCGCAACTTAGTGAGACTCGGTTTCAAAATAAAGAATAAAAAATAGGACTGGGGGTATAGCTCGGAGGTAGAATGCCCCTGAGTTCAATCCCCAGTACCGCAAAATAAATAAAAATAAAGAATATGTAATCCCAGCATTCAGGAGGCTGAGACCGGAGGATCCAGGTTTCCGGCCAGCCTCAGCTACCTAGTGAAGCACTCCACAACTTAGTGAGACTTGGTTTCAAAATAAAGAATAAAAAATAGGGCTGAGGATATAGCTCGTAGGTAGAATGCCCCTGAGTTCAATCCCCAGTACCGCAAAAAAAAAAAAAAAAAAGAATAAAAAATAGGGCTTGAGGTGTAGCTCAGAGGTAGAATGCCCCTGAGTTCAATCCCCAGTACCACACACACACAAAAAAATGTTATAGTAACCTCATAGAGAGGCAAGTTCACATCCCAAAATACATGTAGAAATCCATCAGGGCTCAACCAGAACATTAACATAATTGATAAATTAAGATAAGTTTCAGGACACAAAATTAACTTGTGAAATCAGTAATGTTTCAATACATTAACAAAAAACTGCCCAGAAAAAGAATTTTTAAGAATCATTTATAACAGTAATAACAAAGACAATTCAAAAAAACTTAGGTATAAATGGTTAAATTAGGTAAAATGAGGTAAAAGATATATGTAGTGAAAACTATAATAATAAAAGAAATTGAAGAAGAAACAAATGAAATATTATCCCAAGTTCAAATATTAGAAGAATTGGTATTATTTAAATGTGCAAAATGGGAGTATATCTTTGCCAGCTATTCTTCTGATACTAAGATCTAGACTATGTAAAGTACTTAATAGACTTAACACTAAAAAAAAATAGCCCAATCAAGAAATTGGCAACTGAACTAAATAGACACTTTACAAAACAAAAAATACAAATGGCCAATAAATATATGGGAAAAAAAGCTCAACATCATTACCAATCAGGGAGAGACAGATTAAAAACTACACGGAGATTCCAACTAACCCCACCTCGAATGGCAATCATTAAGAAGTCAAACAACAATAAATGCTGGTGAGAAAGTGGGGAAATAGGAACTCTTTTGCACTGTTGGTAGGGTTTCAAATTAGTGCAGCCACTATGGAGATCAGTGTAGAGATTCCTCAGAAAACTGGAAATGGATTCACCATATGAACCTGCTATAACACTACTGGGTATCGTTCCAAAGAGACCAAACTCAGAATATTATAGTAGTGCATGCATATCGATGTTTATAGCAGCACAACTCTGCTTCAACACATGCTCCCCTCCCGAATGCCTCTGTCTTGTCAAAGGCCTACGAGAAGTGGAGGCAGCTGATCTCTAAAAAAGTGAGGCAAAATAAATCTTTCCTCCCTTACGTTGATTTTCTTGGGTGTTTTGTTACAGTGATGGAAAGCTGCCTAACACACCTATCAACAAATATCTGTAATGTAAATGATTAAGTTCCTGATTAAGTTCCATAATCAAAAGATGTAGAGTGACTGAATGGATAAAAATCACAAACCAGACTTTCTATTGCCTACAAGAGACAAGATTTTACAGCCCATTATTCTCTCCTTCCCTTCCTAGGAGGCAGTCCTTCCTTCAACTGCTATTCCCAAGTATAAGCAAAAGCAGAAGCAGAAAGAGGTGGCCACTCACACCCCAGGGGGAGAGGGCAGTGGAGGCTGAGAGGCTGACTGGACATCTGCTTGCTGGTCCCAACCCCTAATCCCAGCCTGGGGAGGCCCTTCAAGGTCTTCGGGGAAGAATAAAACCCTTGGCTTGGATCACACCCACACTTTTTTACATTTTAGATATTAATTTATTATGAGAGACATGGAAATGATTTACATGATGAAAGAGTTCAGAACTGCAATGGAATGCACAGCCAGCTCCTTAGGAGGCCATTTCAGTAGTGACTCATTTCCACTCTATATAAGAAATTAAGCCAGGCATGGTGGAACACACTTGTATTCCCAGTACTTGGGAGGCTGAAACAGGAAAATTGCAGGTTCACGGCCATCCTTAGCTACTTTCTGAGGCCCTCTGCAATTTACTGAGACCCTATTTCAAAATAAAAAATTAAAAGAAAATAGGGCCGAGGGTATTGCTTGGAGATAGAATGACCCTGGCTTCCATCCCCAGTACCACAAAAAAAAAAAAAAGGAATTTAGGTTTGTTAATGTCTATATTTATTTGTAGAATCTGTTTGAAGTGAGTCACCAATATGTGTCTATCTTTACACATTCTTCAGTACTTTCCCAAAACGTTACCACCCCTGAAGAAATGATTCTAACTCTTTTTGTCAATCAGGCCCCTGTTCAAGGTTGTGGTACCAGACTGGAAAAGACTTGAAAAGGGTGTGTCGGGTGGGGGAAGGGCAACTGAGGGAGAATCAAGGAGTCAGGAGATCGTAACTCATAGATCAGTAAGTGTTCACTAATAACCAGAAAAAGATACAGCAGGTATGAATTCCCTACTCCGTGCCTATTACTGAGCTAGAGGTAAAAGAGTAGGCGTGGCAACAAACCCTCCTTCTGCTGGCCCCGCCCCAGTCGCCCCCCTTCCCAGCGCCCAGTCTCCTCTGAACCAGTGGGGAGGGAGTGAGGTGGGAATTGGGGATTGCATATTAGGCAGAACATATGCTTTTTCACTCTTTGTCACTGACTAATCTCACTTAACATAATATTTTCCAGTTGCATTCATTTCTCTGCAAATAACATGATTTTGTTCTTCTTTATGGCTGAGTAAAATTCCATTGCATACATATCCCATAGTTTTGTAATCCATTCATCTGTTGATGGACATCTTGGCTGCTTCCTTAGTTTGGCAATTGTGAATTGTGCAGCTATAAACATAGATACACATGCATCAGTCTGATAGTTTGGTTTCCATTCTTTTGGGTAGATACCCAGAAGTGGCATTGCTGGATCATATGGTAGGTTCATTCCCATTCGTCTGAGGATCCTCCATACTGTTTTCCAAAGTGATTGCACTAATTTGCAACCCCACCAACAATGTATTAGGGTTTCCACTTCTCCACACCCTCTCCAGCATTTATTGTTGTTCATGTTTTTTTATGATTGCCATTCTAATTGGAGTTAGGTGAAATTTCAAGGTAGTTTTGATTTGCATCTCTCTGATTGCTAATGATGTAGAACATTTTCTCATACATTTATTGGCCATTTGTATTTCTTCTTTTCTGAAGTGTCTATTTAGATCCTTTGCCCATTTTTTATTGGGTTATTTGTTTTCTTAGTTGAGAGTTTCCTGAGGTCTCTGTATATCCTAGATATTAGTCCTCTATCAGAAGAGTAGCTGGCAAAAATTTTCTCCCACTCTGTGGGCTCTCTGTTGAGGTTCTTGATAGTTTCCTTTGCTGCACAGAAGCTTTTCAGTTTAATGCAATCCCATGTATTGATCTTCCTTTGAGTTGCTTGTGCTTTGGGGGTCTTGTTGAGAAAGTTTTTACCTGTGCCTATGTGTTGTAGTGTTGGCCCTATGCCCTCTTCAAGTAGCTGCAAGGTCTTGGCCTGACTTCCAGGTCTTTGATCCACCTTGAGTTGACTCTTGTGCAGGGTGAGAAAGTGGGGTTTATTTCCAGTTTCCTGCATATGGTTATCCAGTTTTCCCAACACCATTTGTTAAAGAGGTTATCTTTTTTCCAGTGTATATTTTTGGCTCCTTTGTCAAAAATCATTTGACTGTAAGTCTGTGGGTCTGTTTCTGAGTCTTCTATTCTGCTCTATTGGTCTATGTGTCTATTTTTGTGCCAATACCATGCTGTTTTTATTACTATGGCTTTGTAGTAGAGTTTGAAGTCAGATATTGTGATACCTCCTGCATGGTTCTTGTTGCTAAGAACTACTTCGGCTATTCTAGGCTTTTTGTTGTTCCAGATGAATTTAAGGACTGATTTTTCTATGTCTGTGAGGAGTGACCTTGGTAATTTCATGAGTATTGCATTGAATCTGTAGATCACTTTTGGGAGGATGGCCATTTTGATGATATTTATTCTGCCTATCCAAGAGCATGGAAGATCTTTCCATCTTCTAAGATCTTCATCAATTTCTTTTTTCAACTTTTTATAGTTTTCCTTATAAAGGTCTTTTACCTCTTTGGTTAGGTTTATCCCTAGGTATTTATTTTTTTCAGGGTGCTATTATGAGTGGAATTGTTTTCTGGATTTCTTTTTCAGTGGATTTATGGTTGGCATACAGGAAAGCTTCTGATTTTTTAAGGTTGATTTTGTATCCAGACACTTAGCTGCATTTGTTGATCAGTTCTGTAAGTTTTTTGGTTGACTTTGCTGGGTCTTCTAAGTATAGTATCGTGTCATCTGTAAAAAGGGATAGTTTTAGTTCTTCTTTCCCTATTTTTACCCCTTTGATTTCCTTCTCTTGCCTTATTGCTCTGGTTAGAGTCTCAAGTACTACAATGAACAGAAGACGCGATAATGGACATCCTTGTCTTGTTCCTGTTTTTAGTGGGAACTTTTGCAGTTTTTTTCCATTTAATATGATGGTGGCTGTGGGCCTATTGTATATTGCCTCTATGATGTTGAGGTATATTCCTTCTATTCCAATTCTCTGCAGTGATTTTAGCATGAACGGGTGTTGGATCTTGTCAAATGCTTTTTCAGCATCAATTGAGATGATCATGTGATTTTTTCTTTGTTTCTGTTTATGTGGTGAATTACATGAATTGTTTTTCATATGTTGAACCAGCCTTGCATCCGTGGGATGAACCCAACTTGGTCATGGTGTATAATTTTCTTGATGTGATTTGAATGCACATTGCTAGTGTTTTGTTTAGCAGTTTTGCATCTAAGTTCATCAATGATATAGGCTTATAGTTTCCTTTTCTTGAGTTGTCTTTATTTGGCCTTGGTATTAATGTGATGTTGGCTTCATAGAATGTGTTTGGGAGGGTCCCATTTCTTTCTATTTCATGGAATAGTTTGAGGAGTATTGGGATTAGCTCTTCTATAAATGCTTCATAAAATTCACTTGGAAAACCATCTAGCCCTGGGCTTTTGTTTGATGGTAAAGCATTTTTTTTTTAATTGGTACTGGAGATTGAACTCAGGGGCATTCTACCTCCGAACTATACCCCTAGCCCTATTTTTTATTCTTTATTTTGAAACAAGGTCTCATTAAGTTACCGAGTGCCTCACTAGGTAGCTGAGGCTGGCCATGAATCCAGATCCTCAGGTCTCAGCCTTACAAATGCTAGGATTAGAAGCGTGCGCCACCATGCCCGACTGGTGGTAAAATCTTTATTGCAGTTTCTCTCTCTTGATTTTTATTGGTGGGTTTAAGTTTTCTGTATCTTCTTGACTCAATTTAGGAAGGTTATGTGTCTAGAAATCTCTCAATTTCTTCTAGATTTTCCATTTTGTTGGAGTATAGTTTTTCAAAATAGTTTCTGATGATCCTCTGTATTTCCATACTGTCAGCGGTAATATCACCTTTTTCATCTCTTTTTTTTTTTTTTCTTTTTTTGCGGTACTGGGGATTGAACTCAGGGGCGCTCTACCTCCGAGCTACACCCCCAGCCCTATTTTTTATTCTTTATTTTGAAACCGAGTCTCACTAAGTTGCAGAGGGCCTCACTAGGTAGCTGAGGCTTGCCGCGAACCCGGATCCTCTGGTCTCAGCCTCCCAAATGCTGGGATTACATCTCTTATTTTGGTAATTTGGGTTGATTCTCTCTTTCTTTTGGCTAGGTTGGCCAATGATTTATCTATCTTGTTTATTTTTTTCAAGAAACCAGCTTTTGGTTTTGTTGGTTTTCTGTAATTTTTTTTATTCTCTACTTCATTAATTTTTGCTCTGATTTTCATAATTTCCTGTCTTCTACTAGCTAGAAGGGGTTAGACTGTTCTTGTTTTTGGAGTGCTTTGAGCTGTATCATTAGGTTATTCATTTGGTGCTTTTCTGTTCTTCTTATGTGGGCACTCAGTGCTATAAATTTTCCTCTTAGTACTGCCTTCAAAGTGTCCCAAAGGTTTTGATACATTGTGTCTCTGTTTTCATTGGTTTCTAGGAATTTCTTAATTTCTCCCCTTACTTCTTCTGTTACCCAATCCTCGTTCAGCAGTGTGGTGTTCAGTCTCCATGTGTTTACACAGTTACTCTAGATCTTCTTAGATTTGATTTCTAGTTTCACTCCATTGTGGTCTGAAAAGATGCAGGGAATTATGTTACATTTTTTTAGTTTGACCGCGCTCACTTTGTGGTCCAGGATGTGGTCTATTTTGGAGAAGGTTCCATGGGCAGCTGAGAAAAAATGTGAATTCAGCTGTTCAGCTGTAGTTGGATGAAAGAGTATGTGTGCCTAATAGGTCCATTTGGTTTATGGTATTCTTTAGGTCTGAGGCATCTTTACTCACCTTTTGTTTAGAAGATCAGTCTAGTGATATGAGAGGAGTATTGAAGTCTCCCAATATTAGTGTATTGGGATCTATGTGTGTCATTATATCATGCAGAGTTTGTTTTATGAAAGTGGCTGCACCTATTTTGGGGGCATAAATGTTGATAATTGTTATTTCCTCTTGCTGAATTGTTCCTTTTACTAGTAAAAAATGACCTGTTTTGTCTCTTCTGATAAGCTTAGGCTTGAAGTCTAATTTATCTGATATCATGGTTGCTACTCCTGCTTGACTTCGAGTTCCGTTGGCATGGATTACCTCACTCCAGCCCTTCACCTTTAGTTTGTGGGAATCTTTGCTTGTAAGGTGTGTTTCTTGCAGGCAGCTTATAGCTGGATTCTGGGTTTTAATCCATTTTGCCATTTTGTACCTTTTTATTGGCGAGTTGAGACTATTTATACTCAGTGTGATTGTTGAGAGATGATTTTTAATTCCTAACATTTTGAGTTTTGACTTCTGGTTTTGGTGGTGTTTATTCTTCTTTGCTTAGTTGTTTGCTTCCTGGAAATTATTGTTTCTCTGGTTCTGACGTTTACTTGTTAGTTTTTCTTTGTAGTTAATCTCTTTGAGTATTTTCTCTAGTGCTGGTTTGGAAGACACAAATTCTTTCAGTTTCTGTTTGTCATGAAAGATTTTTATTTCCCCGTCAATTTTTAGAGAGAGAGAGTTTTACTGGGTAGAAGAATCTTGGCTGCAAGTTATTTTCTTTCAGAGTTTGGAATATGTTACCCCAGCTCCTCCTGGCTTTCATGACTTGGTTTGGGAGGTCTGGAGTGATTCTTATTGGTTTGCCTCTAAATGTCACTTGGTCTTTAACTTTTGTTGCCTTTAGAATTCTTTCCTTAGCTTCTACATTAGTCAACTTGATTATTATGTGGCGTGGTGAACCTCTTCTTTGGTCTTGTCTTGAGGGAGTTCTATATGTTTCCTGCACCTGTGTGTCAACTTCTCTTTCTATGTTTGGAAAATTCTCTGATATTACTTCTTTTAAAAGATTGTTTATTCCATAAGTTTCAACTTCTAATCCCTCTTCTATGCCTGTTTTTCTTAGGTTAGCTCTTTTAAAATTGGCCCAGATCTCATTGATGTTGGATTCATACTGTCGATTTTTTTTTCTAAATTATGTGCTATGGACTCATTTTTGGAATGGTCATCTTCTAAGAGCGATATTCTATTTTCCATGTGGTCTAATCTACTGTTTATAGTTTGTATTGATGTCTTCACTTCAATGATTGCATCTTTCACATCCTTCATTTCCTTCAATGCTTCTCTTTGATTTCTGTTCAGGGTGTCAGATTCTTTGTTTATTTGTTCCTTTATTTCTCTTCAGCTCTCTCTGCATTCTTTCTGGAAGTTGTGTATTGTTTCTACTATTAAAGATCTGAATTGTTCTTCTGGTAATCTCTGCCATTCAGTGTTGCTGAGTTCTGTTATTGTGGGTTTATGGTGGCTCATTGTTTCTTTGCGATTTTTCCTTCCCATGTTTCCCCTGTTCTTAAATTTATATCTTTGCTGCTCTTGCAAGCTTTCTTGTCCAATCTCTGCAGTGGTGGTTTAGAGGTGTCCACTGGTATATACAGGGACAGGTTGTGTTCAGTGGTAAAGGTTGAGTGAGAAGTTGAGAAGTCACAGTGATGAATGCAAGAATACGGTAAGGTAGAGGGTATGGTCCAGTGGAATAAGAGGTTGAGTGTGTTGAGGTGATAAGATTACGGTAAGGATTAGAGATAGTGGATATGTCGGGGGATTCTGGTAGTCAATGTAGAGTTTTGGGTGTGGTAGTATGAGATGGTCTTGATATGAGACAGGGAAAAAAGGAAAAAGAAAAAAGAAAAAGTGTTGAGGAGAAGAATATATATGGGAGAGAGGGAGGGAAGCTTGTAAAAGGGATAAGGTTGAGAGTCAACAAACTGGGCAAAAAATAACAAAGCAACCAATCGTCCAAATAAACATAAATAAATCAAAGCAATACAAAACGAAAACAAAGTAAAAACAAATAAAAAAGAACACACACACATACACACACACACACACACACACACACACACACACACACACAAACAAGAAACAAAAACAAAAATCCTGCTAGTTTGTAAGTACAGAACTAAGTTGGCCTCTGCAGCCCTTTTGGATCTGCATGGATAGTTTCAGCTTTTATTTTATTTTATTTTATTTATTTTTTATTCTTTATTTTGAAACCGAGTCTCACTAAGTTGCGGAGTGCCTCACTAGGTAGCTGAGGCTGGCTGCGAACCCATATCCTCCGGTCTCAGCCTCCCGAATGCTGGGATTACAAGCGTGCGCCACCACGCCCGGCTTAGTTTCAGCTTTTAAATATCTGCTCAGTCTATTAGATATTCGAGCGTGTCTCTGGCATTCTTATTTGCTCTCTCTGTCAGTGCAGGCAGGGAGTTGTGCTGATGCCTCTCCTGCTGCGAGTTTGTGTCTCTGAGCTCTCCACAGCGCCTGTCTTCGTCTCTCTCTCTGCCTTTGCTGATGGTGGGAGTGCAATCTATATGCCGGGCATTTTCCAGGGTGCCTGGAAGGTCTTTCTTTATGCCCTGTGTGCACTGGTCCCTCCCGCACTTCTCCTATCCAATGGCTACAATGGCGGGTGACTGAGTCTGTCCTTTGTATAAGGGCCCCCGCACTCCTGGTGCAATTTAACTTACAGATCCCTGCTGCTCTGGCTCCAGTGAGAGGGGTGAGCTGGGTTTCCTTGCCGCAGGCTTAAGATGGTTGTCCCAGGTGTTCTTGATCACTGTTGATCCTGCGGGGATATGCCGCCTGATTAGGGTGCGAAATTCAGTAGTCGCTTACACCACTTCTGGTCACTGGGTGCCCAGGAGGTCGATGGAGGTCTTGGTGCTAATAGACCTGGCCCTGGGTGGCTGACAAAATGGCGGCTGGCAAATTGGCTGCTGGCAAATTGGCGGCCACCAATTGGTGGCATGCCCCTCTACAGTGCATGTGCGTCGGCTCCTTTGTTCTCCCTGGGTATGTTCAGCTGCTTTTGTTGCTTTGTTCACTTTTTTTTTGCTGCTTTGCTTTTCTTTCCTTCTGTCAAGAAGCTGCTTTTGCAGCAGTTTTGATTCAAGTTCTGCAGTGCAGTGGATTGCTGCTCCAGCTCTGGAGGGAGAGGTGAGCTGGGGTGGTCCCACAGGGGCTTAGGCTGGTCATACCACGAGTTCTGGTCCCTGTGGAAGGTGCGGGGATAGGATGCCTGGTTAGGATGTGGAGTTTTGGAGTCGCCTACTGCACATCTAGTCGCTGGGTACGTAGGAGGTCGTTAGCTATCTCAGTGCTAATAGACCTCCATGCCGGGCTGCTGGCTTAATGACCGCCGCCGCTCCAACAGGCTCCTTTGCTCTCCTTGGTCAGCTTTCTGGGGTCTCTTTAGCTATAGTTCAATTTTCGTTGCTTTGTTCACTTTTTTTTATTTGTGTGTGTGTGTGTGTGCGCGCGCGTGCGCACGCACATGCATGTATGCATGTGGTGCGTATTACTGAGGATTGAACCCAGGGGCATTGTACCTCTGAACTACACTCCCAGCTCTATTTTATTTTTTTTATTTTTGAAATAGGGTCTCACTAAATTGGGGAAGGCCTTGCTAAGTTGCTGAGGCTGACTGCAAATCAGCATTCCTCTTGTCTCAACCTCTCAAGTACTGGGATTACAGTTGTGTGCCACTGTGCCCAGCTATAGATCACTTTTAATTAACTAAAAATAATTACTTTTCAATAATCTGTATCTTTAATTTTTGTGTTTTAAAAAATTGGTTAATATTTATACATTTATACTTTCTCAGATACTGTCCTTAACCATTATTTAATTCTTTCACATGAGTGTCTTACCTCTCTCTATATAACACAAAACCCTAGACCCTACCTCTCCTGCCTAAGTGTCCTTGGTCACGGGGTCTTGTACAATGTAAAGAAACCAATGCTACACTGTGAACTCAGGTACCAATGACAGGATGGTGCCCCCTGCTGGCCACACACAGATATGCTCATTATATTCAAACCACAACTCTGGCTTCCGTGGCAGCTCACCAAGCTGGAGGAACAAGGTAAGAATGGGGTGAGAAGTGTGGGCTTATTTTCACCAATTTACAGATTAGAAACCGAAGCTTAGGAAGGTTGTGTAACTTACAGAAGGTCACGCAGCTAGGAGGTGGTAAAGCTGATATTTGACACCAGGTTTGGCCATCTCTACAACACACCTGCTTAACCCTGATGCCTCCTGTTTGCTCATATTTAGGGACCTATGCATGCAGGACTCTTGCCTCCATTGTAGACATTTCTAACAAACAGTGCTTTTGCTGTTGCTGCTGCTCAGCAACAGCCAGGCTCAATTTCTCAAATTTCAGAATCACTGTTGGCTCCTTTGTGCTGAATACCTGGGCTAGAGCAACTGCCTGAACCTCTGAATCATTGACTCTGTTCTCTCCAAGGGAGCACCGTACAGTATTAAAACTAGCTGGTGAGGGTGAAAACCTGTATTTACCCTTCTGCGTTGGAGGATTCATGGTTCTTTGGAAGTAATAAGGTGATTAAGGAAGAGGAAAATGTTGCTGAATTAAAATGTCATCGCTGGCCGGGCATGGTGGCGCACCCTTGTAATCCCAGTGCTGAGAGGAGGCTGAGACAGGAGGATCACGGGTTCGAGGCCAGCCTCAGTTACTTAGTGAGGCCCTCCACAACTTGGAAAGAACTTGTTTCAAAATAAAGAATAAAAATAGGGCGGGGCTATAGCTCAGAGATAGAATACCCCTGGGTTCAATCCCCAATACCGCAAAAAAATTAAATTAAATTAAATATCATGGCTCTGAATTTGATAAATCATGCCCTTTCTCTGAGCTGGTTTCCTCTTCTGTAGAATGAAAATGATAATCTGACTTTCCCTACATAACTTTTGTTTTGTTTTTTTTGGTACTGGGGATTGAACTCAGGGGCATTCTACCTCCGAGCTATACCCCCAGCCCTATTTTTTATTCTTTATTTTTGAAACAGGGTCTCACTAAGTTGCGAAGGTCCTCACTAGATAGCTGAGGCTGACCTCGAACCCGGATCCTCCAGTCTCAGCCTCCCAAATGCTGGGATTACAAGCGTGCGCCACTACGCCCGGCTCCTACATAACTTTTATTAAGGTTCAAAAGATACCATGAGCCAGGCGTGCTGGCGCACGCTTGTAATCCCAGTACTTGAGAGGCTGAGACAGGAGGATCATAGGTTTGTGGCCAACCTCAGCTACTTAGTGAGGCCCTCTGCAACTTAGAGACTTTGTTTCAAAATAAAGAATAAAAAATATATATATACCATGAATGTTCATGTAGGCCCCACCAATTGTTTCGCACAACGATGATTATCTATGACCACCAATATCATTTTGGAAGAAACCACCTTCTATGGGATATATAGCTGTTCAGTCTTAATTAGAGATGAAAGGCTGACATCCTGATACAGAGCCAGCAATCTTATCTTCCCCAATCTTACCTTCCCAGTCCTGCCTTCTGTGTTGATAACTTTACTTTATCTTCTGACAGTCTCCTTTGCTGCCCTTGCTGTGGGAAAACCAGCCTTCTCTTAGGCTGCCAAACAGTGGGAAAATAGCCACTAACCACTCCTTAGGGAAGACCAGAGTGATAACCCCAGGAAGCCACCGGTGTTTTGTTAAATTATCATGCTTGTGCCTGGCGTG
>PVLC010002950.1:13289-50588 GCA_004027655.1 Graphiurus murinus
AAAAAAAAAAAAAAAAAAAAAGAAAAAAAATTATCATGCTTGTAATCCCAGTACTTGGGAGGCTGAGACCGGAGAACCCAGATTCATGGCCAGCCTCAGCTACTTAGTGAGGCCCTCTACAACTTAGTTAGACCCTGTTTCAAAATAAAGAATAAAAAAAAAAATAGGACTGGGGGTACAGTTCAGAGGTAGAATGCCCCTGGGCTCAATCCCCTGTACTGAAAAAAAAAAAAAAAACTTCACTCCACCCCTGATTAGCTACCCTTGTTTCTCAACCCCCTGACCTCATTCATAAAATGGATATAATCATGGTAACTACTTCCTATTATACTATGCATACTTTAAATTACTTAATTTGTGTATTTAGCACCAGTAAGCAGGACACAGTAAATATCTCACACCCACTAGCCGCAATTATAAAGCAGACCCAGATTCAGAAAAATGAAGTCAAAGAAATAGAGAGCCGGAGACAAGCACGTGGTGGGGGCTTCGGAATCTCACTAGAGTCCGGCCATCATCTGGTCTTCTGTTTGTTCCCCTTGCTGCCACTCTACTGTCTTCCCCCAAGATGAGGTGGAAATAGGGGGCAGAGAAGGGAGATTGGTGGGTTCAGCCTCTCCCAGGGTTTGTCAAGGCCAGCGAGTCGAAAGTGATTCCACACCTTGTCACTCCACAAAGAACCCCGTTAGCAACTATTCCCCATTCCTCCCTCTCCCTCTTCCACCCTAGCAACCTCCAACCTACTTTCTGTCTCTTGTAGCATCCTTTTTAATGACCAAGAAAATTGAATAAAATAAGCTCAGTGTTATAGAGTAATACATCATAAGCGTATGTGTTATGGTTTGGAAGTAAAATGTGGTCCAAAATTCAAGCTCTAAAAGCAGCCGTGCTCATAGGTGGGTTTCTGGGAGTGTGGCTGAGTACTCTGTGTGTGTGTGTGTATGTGTGTGTGTGTGTGTGTGTCTCAGCTGAGTACTGTGTGTATGTGTGTGTGTCAGCTGAGTAGTGTGTGTGTCTCAGCTGAGTACTGTGTGTGTGTCTCAGCTGAGTACTGTGTGTGTGTGTGTTTGTGTGTGTGTGTCTCAGCTGAGTACTCTGTGTGTATGTGTGTGTGTCCCAGTCCCACTCAGCTGCAGTGTCTGCTTCTAACCCTCTCTCTCTGACCTTCTGCTCTCTCTCTCTGCTTCCTGCCCTAAGGACTATTGTTCAGCTCCTGCTTGGCAACTGGAGTAAAATTATGTATATATGACAATATATACATAATTTCATATTATATATAATATATATAGTGTACTGTAATAGATAGATGCTGAAATCTTCAGGACCCAAACAAACAAATCTTCCTTCCCCTAAGTTGTGGTTGTCAGGTATTTTGAGTCACAGTGCTAAGAATGCTGCTTGAAACATTATGGTAATCCAATTATGGCATATACACTCAATAAAACATTGTATGGTTGTTAGAAATTACTAAAATAGGGCTGTGGGTATATTAGGTCAGCAGGAGAGTTTGTGCTTAGCGTGCACAAAGCGTTGGGTTTGATTCCCAGCATCAAAAATAAAGAAAAATAAACTACTATAATAAAGACTATATGGATGGGCAAATTATATACAAGGAGCCAAATTATATACAACCATAATCCCAGTACTTGGGAGGCTGAGACAGGAGGTTTGCAGGTTCGAGGACAGCTTCATCAACTTAGTGAAGCTCTCAGCAATGTAGTGAGACCTTGTTTCCAAACAAAAAATTAAAAAGGGATGGGGGTGTTGCTCAGAGGTAGCACCACACAAAAAAAGAAAATAATATTAATATATATGTATTATATATATATACATACACATACAATATAATGTCTAAAACGTATTTATTGTGGTACTGGGGAATGAACCCAGAGTCTCAAGCAAGCTAAGTTATCTCTCTTGCATGGAGTTACAACCCCAGCCCTAAAATCTTTTTAAATATACCAAGTAATGAATATACCCTGATCTCAAGCAAAGTATAGTGTGGCTTGTGTGTGGGCATCCTAGAAAGAACTATAAAAATTTTTTTTTTTTTTTTTTTTTTTTTTTTTTTTGCGGTACTGGGGATTGAACTCAGAGGCTTTCTACCTCCGAACTATACCCCCAGCCCTATTTTTTATTCTTTTATTTTGAAACCGAGTCTCACTAAGTTGCGGAGTGCCTCACTAGGTAGCTGAGGCTGGCCGCGAACCCAGATCCTCCGGTCTCAGCCTCCCGAATGCTGGGATTACAAGTGTGCGCCACCACGCCCGGCTAGAACTATAAAAATTTTAAATGGCGATGTTAGGATAATTTTTAACCTGTTTTTTTTTTTTCCTTAGCTTTTAAATATTTTGTGACTTTTTCTACAAATGCAAATTTTATTTTATTTATTTATGCATTTTGGTACTGGAGATTGAATCCATGAGCATTCTATCTCCAAGCTACATCCCCTATCCATTTTGTTTTTTATTGGTTGCTGATGCTAGCCTCGAACATGAGATCCTCCTGTCTCAGCCTCCCAAGTACTGGGATTATAGGTGTGTGCCACAACACCTGGCAACAATTGTAATTTTTAGAAAATAGATTTAAAATTATTAGAATAAAGAGTAGATTACAGAGCACAGCCAGCAGGCAGTCTAGCCCCTCAGATTTAGATCTCCAGATTCCAATTAAAGATCTCTATTGCACCCTCCTCAGGCACCCAAGAGCCTTAAGGTACAAAGGCCTACCTCTTCCAGACAGCAAACACCTCACCCAGCAGACACTCAGACCCACGCCCTTCAGCCCTTTGCCTCTTTCCCTCCCCACTTCCACACTCCTTAACCAAGTGCCCTAGCTTATTGCTAGTACCAACAACAGTTAATTGATTTTCTCCTATTCATATATTAACTGAAGGTCAAAATACTGATTCCAGCCATATGAGCTGAATAGTAAGGAAATTGCTGGAAACAAAATAACCACATTCTCCTTCCACTCCTCTCCTACTTTGCATGAAGACATACCTCCCGTAGATAACATAAACTGCCATGACAATCTGGTGGTGACATCCCAACACTACCCATATATACCTACAGACAAATTCACACCTCTCTCTCTCTCTCTCTCTCTCTCTCTCTCTCTCTCTCTCTCTCTCTCTCTCTCGCTCTCTCTCTCTCTCTCTCTCCTGCAGCAGCCCCGGATAGGCCCCATAACTGTTTCTGGGGACTCTGGATTATATCTGCACCCCTCAATCTGCAGCTCCCCCTTAGCATGTTCAGTGCTAACAGGCTGAAAGAAGGGAGCCCAGTCTTCTCTGGCTCAGGGACACAGTAGCCTCCTGCCACGCCCCACCGCCCACGCCACTCACATGGACTTACTACCTGACCACAGTTACAGAGTGACTCCTGGGTGCACAGGGCGCCAGGCCCCCTGCAAGCAAAACTTCTAATAAGGGCATCACTCTACTGAGCTCATACCCACTCGTGTCAGGAACCACCGAGATTCAGAGATGATGGAACTATTCACTTTTCTTGAGAAATTGGCAGTGGAAGTAAAGTAAGTAATCAAAAAATACTATATAACCAGGGAAAGGCCGGAAGGAAGGGAGGAAGGAAGATAGGAAGGAAGGAAGGAAGGAAGGAAGGAAGGAAGGAAGGAAGGAAGGAAGGAAGGAAGGAAGGAAGGAAGGAAGGAAGGAAGGAAGGCTGGCTGCGGATACCCACTGGAGACAGGCTCTGAAGCAAATGTCACCTGGGAGAGGGATTCTGAAGACTCCAGAGTTAACCCTGCCGGTCAAGAAGCACACACCCACACCTCCGACAGGTGGGCTACAAAAAGAAGTAGAAGCAGAACAGAAGCAGGCCACACCACTCCAGGCCCACACCACGGCTCACTGCGCACAGCACCGTGCGACCTACGGAGATTAAATCAGCCACTGTCTCTGCTCCAGGCCACTGGGGAGAAACGGGCACTGAGTTACCCAAATAAAAGGCAAACTGCTCAGAGCTGTGGTTAACATCCAATGCGCCATGAGAAGAAGGGCGAGGGAAAGGTTCATTCTAACTTAGGTCCTAAGTACAAAGATCGCAGGGAGCGAGGGAAACCTCTTCTCAGGGCACCGCTGGGGTGGGTGGAGTGGAATTCAAGGTGGGGCACTAGAAGGTCAGTCTTGGAGTGAAGGAGGAGGAAGACTGCTCGTCCCAGAGCTCGGGGCAGGAGAGAGGGCGGGGCGCGCGGGCTCCGCCTCCTCCCCCTGCTCTCCCCCACAACCCGCTTCTCACAGTCTGTGGAGACAGGTGAGCTGGAACTCCGGACGCCGCTGAGGGCCGGGGTGGGGGAGGACCCTGGGCTCGCATGGGCGGAGGGCGTCTGCGACCCCCTAAATTCTGGGAGCTGATAGGCCGGATTGGGGTAGGGGCTGCCTCTGGGCTGTTAGTTGCTGTGTTTCAGAGAAAAGATAAGGCTTCCCCTGCCCACTGGCCTCCCAGTCCGTGCTGACTTCTGGCAGGAACCCTGAAATCTGAGTTTCGGGAGCTGGGGCGGGGGAAGGGGGCCCAGCAGATTTGGGGTGTAGAAGACGGCCGGCGTGCTCAGGGCTTCTGGCCGTTGCCTTAGGCCTTGTAAGATTGTTTTCACATACTTGTGTCCCTGTGACTTTGTTGAGTCTACATGCGCTTTCTCCTTTCCCCCAGAGCATGGGCTGAGTGCGGGGACGTCGGAGGACAGTTGGGACAGCCAGAGTAAGTGATATGCACTGTTCCCCTAATCTCTCCAAACAGGGTCAGGCTGAGGGCCCTGGCTCGGGAGGTGAAGGGTGGAGGTCGGGCTGAGCAATAATAAAGAAAGGGCGGGGCCTGCCCCATCACCTGGGATCTTGGATCTTATGCATGGATTCCTAAAGTCGGGGATACCACCCCCTTGGGGAGGGGGGATGCTGGAACCCTCAGTGGTGGCAGTAGTAGTCTGGGTGCAATGGGGAGGGGGGAAATTGAACAAAATAAGGGAGCAGTGGGAGCACCCAAGGGGGCACGGAGTTTTTGTTCGCTTGTTTCTTTTCCTGAAAAGGGGCCAGTAAGTTTGGGAATCTGGTAGAAGGAACTGGAAGGAAGACTACAGGGAAGAACGGATAAAGGAATGCAGGCACTTGAGGGCTGGGAGTCGGTGCTGCTGGGCTGGATTCCTGGTTTTTATGCACACTGATAACTTAGGAAGCATTGTGGCCCTGGAGGGGATGCTGCAGGTCATCTTTGTGATTTGAGACTGAAGAACCTGGAACCCAAACAGTATGATATGGTTTCTGCAGTACCTGGCATAGCCACCAGGCCAATTTCTAGTTTATACAGAATAGCCAATAGCTGTGTATCTTTTTGCAGGCACCAGGGGAGGGGCCATGGTGCCAAGCCAGTTGTGGGGGAGACTGGTGAAGCCGCTTCTCTTCCTGAGCTGCGCCTCCTTCCTCCTGGGACTGACTTTGCTGGGTATACGGCCAGATGTCACCTCCGTTGCTTATCTCTTTCTCACCATGGCTGGCTTCTTCTTGTTTGCCTGCCTCCTGGCCTGTTTTCTGGAAAGGGGACTCCCATCGATGCAGAGAACGATGCAGTCAACACAGACGCAGAGTCCAGAGGCCTCGTTCAATGCACGGTGAGTTAAGGGGTGACAGGAGTACACCTTGGGCCCATCCACCTTCTATCCCTATCGTTTCTGAGGCAATGACTGCTTTTATCTGTTACTTGTATTAGTGAGAGTAGGGACAGGGGCCAGCGGAGGGGTCTTTTGTAGATGTCCGATAGGAAAGGGAAAAGGATTTCTTTCAGGAAGCCACCAATGACTCTTTTTCTCCTTCAGGGACAATGAAGCTTTTGAGGTGCCAACCTATGAAGAGGCCATGGTGGAGCGAGAATCCCAGAACCACTCCCAAGTGTTGGATCAACCACCCCCTTACACCAGTGTTGTAATCCCCCCAGAACTTGAGGGGGAACAGCCTAGCCAACCAGAGAGACCCCAAACAAGCAGACTGAAAAGGCGAGTGGGCTCAGAGGGGACAATGACCCAGCGAGGAAGACCTGGAACAGCTCTGATCAGCCTTCGGCTTCGGGGACCCCGGGTTGTGTCCACGGCTCCTGATCTGCAGAGCTTGAGGCTGCCCCCTAAATCGGAGCCTCTCACTCCACCCCCTGCCTATGAAGTCTGCTTCGCTCACCCTGATGATGACAATGTTTTCTATGAAGACAACTAGACCCTCTCCTAAGTAACTCTCTTAGGATGTAATCATCTCTCCACTTCAGATTCACTCATTCATTTGACTGGCATTTCCCAGTACCTACCGAGTGTCAGGAGCTGTGCTTCTGCCTGGAGATCACAAATGGGTACTTGAACCCGAGGAGGGCTATGGTAAGCCCTTCCCAGTGGAAATATGGGTGGCATAATTTAAGTCTTCTGGCAATATTCACTGGTCTACCCCATGTCCTGTATATCCAGAATTAGACTGAGGGTGAGGTAGAGAGGTGATCTGAGAAACTAGATAAGAAAGAGAAGTACCACCTGCATGACAGCCATGTTACATCTGTTCCAGGTGTTTTACTTCCATTAGATCCCTTAGGTTTTCAGCCTTGTGAGGTATTACGACCCTTATTGAAAAAATGAGGATTGTATGGTCAGAGGAGTTGGATAAATCACACAAGGGCATACTGATAGTAAATAACATAGAAATTACTTGAATGAATGGATTCCAAAGCCTATTGTGTTTTCAGTACAAGGTAAGAAAGGCGAAGCAAGGCCACCCATATTTTTCTCAGTCTCTTATATTAGAACAACCGCTGGCCAGGAATTGAAG
The DNA here is from genome assembly GCA_004027655.1 of Graphiurus murinus. Lineage (NCBI taxonomy): Eukaryota > Metazoa > Chordata > Mammalia > Rodentia > Gliridae > Graphiurus > Graphiurus murinus. Next base: position 20,104 of record PVLC010002950.1, read on the forward strand.
GCTTCCTATAGACAGAATGGGGTGAGCAGCAGTATAGCCTGCAGACAGGGTGGTCTGGGCATGACCAGGGCTGACTTCCAGCCTCCTAGAGGAGCAAAGCGAATCATAGCTCTCATCGTCCGTCTCTGTTCCACGTGTGTAGCAGTCACTGTGCCTCTCTCCTGCCCAGGAGCTTGAGTGCCTTCTCATGCAGGCTCCTCATCCTATCGAATAAATTGCCTCAGAAAGACTTCCAGTTTTGGCAGTGGCTGGATATGAAAGAATCAGAATATGTTTCTAGGCCAGGGGTGAGAGGTAGGTAGCATCTATGGAGACTCCCTCCTGAATCATCAATCAGAGCGCTGGACCCCCTACAAAGTGTCACTAAGCATTTTGGGCATTGTCACCCACGCTCTCCGACCGCTAGGGTTTCGCCCCAGCCCTCTGCCCAACTTCCTCAGATCCCAATGTGCTGCCACGGGATATAGGATTCAGCCATAGGGCGCAGCGACTCCGCACTCCCCACGCAACCTCCACTAGTTGCGCAGATGGTCTCTAGCGCCTCCTAGTGCTCTTCTCAGCACCGTGGCCCCAGCAGTTCAAAGCCAGTAAAGCCACAAGTCCGGTCACACAGGTTTAGAAAAGTTATTGCAATAGGTGGGGCGGGAAGAATGGGAGGTGCCAGGGGGAGGGGGCCGCGATTTCCGCGGGAACCGGCAGCCAATTAGATTCGTAGATGGGCGGGGCCTCGTCCTTTTCCCCTCCCTTCCCGTTCCGCCAGCTCCTTCTCTTGCCCCATTGGCCGGCGCGGTCCGGACGCGAGCTCTGCGCTTGCGCACGTATCGACCACGGCGGGGGCGTGGCCTGTCTGGAGTCGGGGAGGGGCTGAGGGAAGTGGCAGGGACTTTGGCGCGCATGCGCAGAGGCCGGGGGGGAGGGATGCGAAGGAAGTGGCGGCCTGCGGTTTGTTTGGGTTGTGGGCGGTGCGTGCACAGCCCGGGAAAAGTGGGAAATGGCGTCGCGGAGCGCGGGGTGCCAGTCCCCACTACAGCAAAACGGGCTAATGGCCGCTGACCGAAAGCGGAGGTGAGAGGGGAAGAGATCCAGGGGGCCTTAGTTGGTCCCGGGGAAGGGGACCGCGGTGCCAGGCGTGCGGCCCTGCCGCCCCCTCCCTTCAGAAGCCCCTGGAAGCAGCGGTGTCCGCACTGCTTGGCAAAGGTGGGAGGCCTTGCCGAGCCCTCCGGCAGCCCCGAGCTCAAATCCACACGGGGCGCGCGGGCCGCCCTCTTGGCCTTGTTCTTCGCGAGCCAAGAGTGCCCCAGCCTCTCTTTGTCTAGGCCGGGAGGGATGGGGGCTCTGCATAAGGGACGCTCTTTCCAGTCCTGCCAGATCTCGGCCTCGGCATCTCTTAAAGATTCCCCATCCTTTTCTGTGGTTCTTTTGGGAGGAACTAGCCTATTAAAAGCCGATGAGCCTTTTTACAGACTTCACTGCTCGTCCAGGTATACATTCGATTTGAACAAACTGTATAGTGACATGCCTTGCTTTCCGTATAAGGACCAGATATTTTAAAGAATAGGGCAGAGGTTTGGGGGCTTGAGTACTTTGATAGGACCTAGAGTTTCCAGTGTCTCTTCTTCTGCCTCCACCATTTGCGTTTTGAGAGGCAGACAACACTCCGGAAGACATAGTTTAATGCATCTGCGTCCGAACCAGAAAGTTAAGTTGGAACTTCGTAAAAGAACCTTAAAAAGGACAAAAGAAAGAGTCAAGACTTTAGAAGTCCCTTGGTTCTCTCCCGCCCTCACTTTCCAAGGGTGACCAAAAATTCAAGGTGATGGGAAACTTGTAGGGAGAATGGATGATTGCTTCAAAAACTCATAAGTTGTCAGAACATTCAAGTCTGGAACTTGAGAGAGTTCAGAACTGGGAGTCGACTGTGCGTGTGAATGAGATTGCATAGGGGAAAGTCTCTTTGTAGGGGAGTCCCAGTGCAGTATCAACATTTAAGTGCAAACCAAAGGTCTTCTAAAGGAAACGAGCGTGGCAGACAGAATGGTGGTGTGAAAACTAGGGGAAGAGAAAGTTAAGGAGTGAAGACTGTTGGTAAACTAAAGGAGGCAATCTGCCCCGCCACCCCAAGGAAATTACCCAGCAACCAACTGAAGTATTCTCTTTTATTTACCAGAATTTATATGTATCATCATTGTTACTGCTTTGTTGATTCTTAAGAGTTTTTTCATTGTGTAGATTTTGTTGCTTTTGATCTTTATTTCAAAGACCCATTAGTGTTGCTCTCAGTTTGGAAAGAGATTGGCTTCTACTTATGAACCACGATGAAGGTTTGGAGTAGTGAGAGCATTCTTCTGCCTTGGGATCCCACTTGCTTTCTTCTTGTGCCTCTTGAGTTCCTGTTAAAACCCTGCTCTTCCTTCTGACTATAAACATCTAGCCCCCAAGTAAATCTGTCCCGGAGGTCCCTGGTATTTCACTGATTTGGAGATGCATATTTTTCTTCCAGATTTTATCATAATTGAAATCAGGATGCAACTTTAATATGTAGCTTTTAAGTTACAAATTGGATCTATTATCCCTTTCTCACTCTCATCAAGCCCTTAGTGCTGCCATGTATATGGAAACTGACTAAGCAAGCTGATGGGCTCTGCATTCCTATGTATTAGGCACATAAATGATACATATTGGAAATGGGATTCTTTAGTTCATAAACAGAAGCTGATTTATTTCCAAACTGATAGTGCACTAAGGAATCTTTGAAATAAGATTATCTCTAATAAACTAAATTACCATAATTTAACCTTTACTCTTACTAGGTATGTGATTTTAAGTTACATTTATTGTGTTCATTATTATTTATCTGCAGAAGCTTTGTGTCATACATTCTACTTACTCACATCTCACAAGATTCCAATAAGTCCTAGTGTAATTTTGTCACAGGAACTTGAAAGTTTTTAAAAACTCAATTTGTATAAGTAGTCTACAAGGGCTATGTGTCTATTAAACCGGGTCTTTGGCTTGAATTTTTGCCATTGTATTAAGTTATTATATCCCTCACTCAAGGTCATTTTAAACTTAAATTACTTCTAGATAAATGATATGAAATCTTTTTCTAGAATTTTTCTCTTAATGTTGGTCTGTCAGACAGAATTATATTCCTTCTCTTGAATATATGTGTACTTGTATATATTATTTTGATCAACATAGGTATTTTTGTCTCCTAGTCAGACCATTCATCTCAAAAGGTCTCAGTTGAACATAGTCCACAAAGAATTATACAGTATTTCCTTAGGTTTGATGTGCTTTTGCTTGGTACATCTTTGCTTCTAACCAGATTTAATAAAGTATGTCTAATCTTGGTTATTAAAGATCCATTTTGTTGTTCTTGCACATGCCTCTTCCTCTCTGTTTCTGTGTCAAATCTTGTACTTGACAGCCTTTCCATCTCCCTCTTGTCTGTAGGATATTGGGAATGTGTGGTATGCATCCTGACCATCAGGAAACTCTAAAAAAGAACCGAGTGGTGCTGGCCAAACAGCTATTACTGAGTGAACTGTTAGAACATCTCCTGGAGAAGGACATCATCACTCTGGAAATGAGGGAGCTCATCCAGGTATCTGAAAGCAAAAGAAAGGGACGAGGGAGATAGATTAGTCTTGTTAAGGAAATGACTGTAGAAAATTTGACAGAAAAGATATAATTCAAGATTAATGGGAAAAACTTCACCTGTAAATGCTTTTCCTGTGAAAGGAATTTTTAAGATGGGTGAGGACACTACTAGGAAGCTTATGTTGAAAGTAGAATTACAACTAGACAAGTACATAGAATTTCATGTTTTATTCTATTTTAGGCCAAAGCAGGCAGTTTCAGCCAGAATGTGGAACTCCTCAACCTGCTGCCCAAGCGGGGTCCCCAGGCATTCGATGCCTTCTGTGCAGCGCTGAGAGAGACCAAGCAGGGTCACCTGGAGAAGCTGTTGCTCACAACTCTCTCTGGCCTTCATGTTCTCCCACCGGTATGGAACCCTAGAAATGCGGTGTCTGGGAAGGGCTGGTTTGGCAGGAAAGAACTTTTGGGGAACAGGTGAGGAGACTGAATTTTGGACTGGACCATGTCCCTAATGTCTGTCCTGATTTCTTACAGTTGAGCTGTGACTACGATGTCAATCTCCCTTTCCCAGTGTGTGAGTCCTGTTCACCTCACAAACAGCTCCGCATGTCAGCAGGTGAGAATGAAATGAAAAGAGTCTCCCAGGTTGACTTCTCCTTTTTTGACTGGTTCTGGCTTATCTGTAACATGAGACATATTTCATACTGGGAATGCTTCTCTCCATGAGTGGAGAGAAGTGGCTAGCAGGATAATTTAGACAGACATTAATTGGGCCCATTTCTCTTCCATCACAGATAATGTTCTTCATGGTGATTGGTCCCTTAAGCAACTTTAACGGGTGGGAAATTTCTGCACACAGTTGGCTTATTGTCTTTTTAAAGCCGAATAAGAAGAGTCTATATTTGGGGTCACCCTCCTGCCAATTGTGTAGCCTAGTGATTATAACCAGACTTTTATGAGATAACACTTTTAGTCATCCAACAAGTTAAATACCTGTTACACATAATCCAAGTGCAAAGGAACCAGTGGTGCCCTCATGGAGCTTATGGATCAGGGGAGTGAGAGGCCAGTGTCTCTCAAAACTTCTTTTCAAGGCTGGGGATATAGCTCAGTGGTAGAGTTTTTGCCTAGCATGCACAAAGCCCTGGGTTCAGTCCCAGTGCCACCAAAAAAAAAAAAAAACCCTAAAAAACAAAATAAAACCTCAGTTCACGGAAGTGTCTAAAGTGGTAATGGTGTGCTAGGATTGATGCTTAAGTTGCGTACTAGTTTTTGGCTTTCTCTTTATCCATCAGATACTGTGGAACACTCCATTGATAACGGAGATGGTCCTCCCTGCATTCAAGTGAAGCCTTGCACACCTGAGTTTTACCAAACACACTACCAGCTGGTGAGTTGAGTTAGGAAGAGAGATGCCTTTCCTGGGCTTCTGAATCTGGTTTGCTTACACATTTCCTTACTGTCTTACTATTTAAAAAGTCATTGCTGGTTGAATGCCTTCTGTGGGCATTTCTATATTCACCCAGTGGAGTTAAGAAGAATATAGTATCTTAGTTTTTCTGAAATGCCTAGTCTAGCAGGGAATCATAGTTCCTGTCACTAAGAAGCTCATGTCTAACTGGCCTCCCCTCCCCAGGCCTATAGGTTGCAGTCTCGACCTCGTGGCCTGGCACTGGTGCTAAGCAACGTCCACTTCACTGGAGAGAAAGACCTGGAATTTCGCTCTGGAGGGGATGTGGACCACAGCACCCTCGTCACCCTCTTCAAGCTTCTGGGCTACAACGTCCATGTTCTACATGACCAGACTGCACAGGTACCTGAGGCTGGAAAGACTGACATGTAAATCAGGGCTGGCAACACCTTGGGGCCAGATGTGTCTGCTGCCCCTGTGCCCCCTAGGATGTAGCTCACCAGTTGTTTACTCATCTTAACGTTCTAACTTGATGTCTTACACTTCTCAACTTGCAGTCTTGTAAAAAAGAATTAGGGTCAGCCAGCTGTTTCAGTGCTGTCCTGGGGCACAGTGGTATTGCAAGGTTAGGGTCTCACTTTTTACATGTTCTGAAACTTGATTCTCCATCACTTAGGAAATGAGATCCTGGGAGTCACCCTAACCAACTCAGAAAAAGTATTTATAAACGGTGATACACAAGATATTTACTTCTTGGTTGATACCACTTCTTAGGAGCCCAGATGTTTAAATGATCACTTTGGCAAATATATTTCTTGCAAATGAAAATTTGCTACAATTATCCTTGTAAATACTGTTTAGTGACAAATGACATATGAGGAAATTCCTTATATTACCATTTGTATGGTCACAAGTCATATCTTAGGAGATTGCTCTGGACTAGATTTTCACAAATCATAAGCAATTACATCATGGGTTCCTCCTCATTAACATCAATTACCAAACTGCTGCAGTACTGACTTAGCTTTAGGATTTCTATTTTGAAATCAATAATAGTCCATTTATACATTCATTATTAACTATTTTTATTCCATAGTAATAATGTTGTCTTAAACTTACCTTTAGGGTTGTCAGTGGTGAAATTAAAATTTCTAGGAGAAATTGATTTTGAACTGTTGAAGTAGAGAATCTTGATTTTGTGTTCAGCATTTGTTTCTTTACTGTTTCTGTGAGAATAATTATGTATTTTTAGTACTTTGAATATGGCATTTTATCAGTAGGTCCTTAGGTAATTATCTTTTGTGTGCTGTTTTTGCCAACTTCCCCTTAATAGCCAAAGCAAAGTAGCAGTTCACCCTTGCTTCAAAGTCTTGGTTGGAACTCCTTCTTCAGTCCTCAAGCATTGGGGTAGGTTACATGCTTTCCTGAGAGGTCTGCTGGGCATGAAGGAACAAGGGTAATCTCTCCACCACTAGTACTACAGAGGGAATCCTGTTGGAAGGTTGCTTAACAAAATGTGTGCTGTGTCTTTTCCTAGAGGTATTGATCTAGCCATTCCTTTTATTAGGAATCTGTTATATCATGGTTTTCCAAATTGTATGCAGTCGATAAAGGATCTTATGAGCTTGATAGTTAAAGATATAATACTGCATTACCATACCAGTTATGTACTGTTTTTTAAGATATTCAGTAAGTTTAATGAGTCTGTGATCCTACTTCATGAATGCCATTACCATTATGGCAAACCTGATACAGATTCAAGACTGAGTTCAAAGATTGAATGGAATAACTGTAAGGTTGAATTTTGAGCACATTTAATGGAGACCTATGTGAATGAACTACCACGAATTGTTAAAATGTGAACCTTGAGTTCAAGGGACTTGAAATAAGTGAGGGAGTCTTAACATTTCCACAACAGGAAACATGCTAAAGACTGAGCAAGATTAGAGACACTGTCTTCTCTAGGAAGTAAGGGGAAGAACCGCTGGGTAGATAATGGTCAGAAGGGTAAAGGGAACAGGTGAGGCTTGCAGAGGTTGCTAAGGGAGAGGGGCGTGGCAGAACAGTGTGTAGACAGAGACATGCATGTCATAAACTAGGTCATCACAGCGGCTGTTGTAATTTGATGCATTGGGCATCTGGCCAGGGTGCTGTCTTCCTGGTGGACCTCCTGAGATCATCTTTTATCATATGACTATTTGACAAGCAAAGAAAGAGAACCAAAAAATTAAGATCCTCTTTTTACCCTATCAAGCCTCTCTGACTTTAGAGATCATTTCCACTTGAAAACAGGGAATAGGGTACTGAATCTTGGAACATGTTCTTTTCTTGATAGTGTTGAAGAGAATACTGGTATTCTCACTGCCCAAGTATTTTTCAGTGTCTCTTTGTCATCAATAACTCATTGCATCTACCTCAGGAGGTTACTAGTTCTAAGATCACAATTCAGCATAAGATAGAAAATGCAGATAAAATCTGGAGTGGCAAATTTTTTTTACCATGTGCTATTGTTTTCTAACTTGGCTTCGGATCACAGGCTGCTTTGAGAATCTAGAGACAAGCTGTAGATGATCCCTGGAAAATGCAGCCACCCGTACAGTTTTCCATATAATTTTGAGGGTTCACAGTCCTTTTTTCTAATGTCCCTACAAGCGCCAGCCAAAACACACTCCAGAGCCAAAAACTCTGCTGTTTATAGTAGTGGCAGGAATGAGTCTACGGCTCCTAGACCCGTAGCTGTGTGCATGAGGAAAAATTCCCCCGAACAACTGGTTCCTATTGGTTAAGTGATTTGATCTTACAAAGTTTAGTAACAAAGTGTGCATGTTCTTACTTTGGGCTTTGTTTCCTCTACTTACTGACCTAATAATCTCATTAAGTTGAAAATTCATGAGTAGATACCAAGGTATATAACTTTTATTCCATTCTTCAGGCAAAATTTGTTTCTGTAACTATTATATGTTCAGTTCTAGCAATGTTCCACTCCAAAGGTACATTTTTAGTCATGATTCTCTTGAAATAACATATTCTATGAAAAAAATAAACTTTGGCTGTCTTTCATTACCTGAAGATTCCCATTGTGGTTGGCTTCTGTTTACCCAGAAGATACACTATACTTTTCTTTCCACAAAACCAAGTTCTCCATTTCCACTTATATTAAAGTCTTCCAAAGCTTTTATGTAGTTATATTTCAATTATATATAAACAGAAGTATTCCAGACGAATAGATGAACAGATCTCAAACTTTAAAATTCCATAATCAGCTGAAGGGCTTTTTAAAAAGTTGACTGCAGCCTAAGACTTCACATTTCTCTCAAGTCCCTGAATGCTGCTGCTTTTGCTCTCTTAGGGGTCACACTTTGAGAACTACTGACGTGTATTTGACAAGTGTGCTTTCATAGCGGGTGGAGAGATAATAGTAAATACATGGCTCTGGTATCTGTTCTGCCCAGGTAGTATATGCATTTTCATTATATTTCCTTTAAATTCATAATCTAATAAAATGAATTTGTTTTCTCTCTGCTCATCTAAAGTAGGAGAGGAGACCCAGACATTTTGAGTTGTAGGGAGAGACAGGTTTGAAAATTATTATACTGTTAGATACTACATAGCTTTCTGTTGAATGAACCAAATGCTTATGTTAATGATATTTGTTTATGGCAGTTTAGTCTAAGATAAGCAAGATTCTTGAGTTGGACCATAGGATTGACCAGTAATGGGTTTCTTTGAAATACTGCTACTACTCTGTAAGATAATGCAGTTGTAATACTGGAAGATGTTTGTAATATGTGTGAGCCACTGTGATTAAGTCCTTTCTTTGCAGTATCTAATCTTCACAAATTGAGAACGTTTATAAAGTAGAAATCAGAGCCTTGAAGGATTAACCAACTAGCCCACTTTATGGAGCCAGGGTTCATATGTAGGCGGGTCTGATTCCAGAGCCTGTGTATGTAGTCTGCCACGTATGTAATTGTCCATTGTAGCAGGCTCCCCCTGAGCAAAATGTTTTATATAGACATCGTTGCTGTCCTTTGGGTGCGGACAGTCCCTGACATAATAGCAGATGAGCATTGCTATTCTCTACCATTGCGAGACTTTTGACCCTCTGTCACAGAGCAGTTTATTTTCTTGTAGCTGAGTAGGTAAGGTCCCTCTTGTGCCATTTAGAAGGGCACTTGCTCTAATGAGGGCTCTAGATGATCAGGGATTGAATCAAAGTTGACCGGCTCATGATTAGCTTCCCTAGTCACTTGCTTTAGTTCAGGAGTTTGTAACCTACCAGTGAGTCTGTGAATCTGTATTCAGATTTTTGTGTGAAATCAAGTGAATTTTTTTCATGAGCACATAGCTTTCTTTAGCCTCTCAAAGGGGCTTTGACTTTTCTTATCATTGGTCACAGGAATAATAAAAAGTCACGTTTCTTTTTAATATACTAGGGTTTGAAACAGAAACTGAAGATTGGTACTTGTATTGGTGCTTACAGCAGTGAACAACACTGAAAGGTGTTTTTCTTTCAGGAAATGCAAGAGAAACTGCAGAATTTTGCACAGCTACCTGCACACCGTGTCACAGACTCCTGCATAGTGGCACTCCTCTCACATGGCGTGGAGGGCGGCATCTATGGTGTGGATGGCAAACTGCTCGAGGTGCGTGTCACCACATGGACCTGTCATCACGTGGGGACCAGGCCTCTTCACCCCCTGCCTGCTGTCTTTCCAGCCACGGCTGCCGTTGGACAGCTAGGACTACAGGAGGCCTTACCGACTACTTAACCTCCTTTCTCCTTTACCTCTCTCCGGCAGCTCCAAGAGGTTTTTCGGCTCTTTGACAATGCTAACTGCCCAAGCCTACAGAACAAGCCAAAAATGTTCTTCATCCAGGCCTGCCGTGGAGGTGAGTGCTCTGGCAGCTCGGCACCTGGGTGGTGGCTCCTGGGCAGCCTCCCACCAGCTCTCACTTTCCTGTTTGCTCCTCTCAGGTGCTATTGGATCCCTTGGGCACCTCCTTCTGTTCACTGCTGCCACCGCCTCTCTTGCTCTGTAAGTGTCTCCCGATGCATGGGGTGTGCTGGGACTTGGGCAGCCCATGGCTCTCAGGCTGGTCAGCTCTCTGTGCACCACCATATCCTGTTCTCAGGATCCTCCCGTCCGTGTCTTTGTTCTTTCTGAGAACTTGTACTCTTTCTGTGCTTATTAACTCCAATGCACTTTTTTTGTTGCTGCTCATTCTCTTTAAGGATTTTCTGTCTCTTCTCCCTAGCCCTCACTTAATATCCTTCCTCTTTTTCTTTCTCTCTTCCCCTCTCCACTTCCCCTTGTACTTGTTTGTTTGCCTACACTCCCATTCTTGCCCCCTTTCTTTGTATCATTTATCGACCATACAGGATAGCAGAACAGAATCCTTGTCATCCTTGGACTCTTCACAGAGCTGCTTCTGTTCTTCCTTTTTCTTTCATGCAGTTTCTACCCCCTTAAGAGGCAAGCCTGCATGACAGGGCTCAGAAGACACCACAGGCCTGCTTCCATCCTGGAGGGGAAAACAGTAGTAATTAAGAGTTCTAAATTTGGAGTCAAAGTCTGACTCCACTACTTAGTAATTATGTGAAGTTAGAGAAGTTACTTGACTCCCTCCACCTCAGTTTCCTTCATGTAAAATGTGGGTAGTCATGCCTGTTTCATATGGTTGTTGCAATGACTAAGTGGAACTATGCATGTGAGAGCAAGTTAGCAGGGTACCTGGTTCATGGTAAACCACAGGGAAAGCCAACTATGAGTGCTATAACATGACCAGTGCCCTCAAGGGCCTTAGAGTTTGGGTTAAAGTTTACTTTGTCCAAACACTCAATTTTTTTTCTATTTGTTGTGTGATGGCTAATACTGTTTCCCTAATCTAATGTCACCATAGTACAGATGTTATTAAGGCCCTACAGCGCAACTAGCACTGCACTAGATACTATCATAAAAGCAAATGGAAGTGTGGCACCTCCTAGGAGCCCACCAATTACTCAGGGAAAAAAAGCAAATGTACGTAAAGTAGTTTGAGACTAGTTCTCAAGCAAGGGTGAAATTAGTGAGATGGAAACTGTGCCTATGCAGGAAGATGCAGTAAGAGTGGATCATTTTAAGTGAGGTTAGTTTGAAGAGACTTTGTGGGTAGAAGGAGGCGTAATGTGGACCCAGGACATACGACTTATATAGGTGTGGAGAGGAAGAGTCTTTCCTGGGAGAAGGGACAGTGCAACATGACAAGCATACTAAGACTAAAAGAAAGGACATGTTCCCTGCCCCCAGTGGTGGGATCTAATTAAAAAGCGAAGCATCTCTATGTATGAAGTGAGGGTCTCTGATCATAGAAAGTAGATCCCTCTAATTGCAAACCTTTACTTACAGTTGAGACAGAACTTCAGCAGATAATAGTGCGGAGACGTTGGGAACTTAAGAAATAATGTGGTGCCTTTTCCTTCCTCCCTTACAGGGAGCTGAGCTGAGGAAAGAGCATCTGAGGTATTCAGTGCTGTCTTCCCAAGCCCAGAGCGCTGCCTGCCCCATGGTGCCACTTAGAAATGTTGAATGAATGGATGAAAATGTATCTTCCTAAAAATTTGTAGCCATAGTATAAAAACAAATAATGGAATATTTTGTAGAAAGAGCCGGTAGCATTTATTGAGTAGTAGATCTGTAGTGTGAAGGCAAGAATGAAGTTCCCTGTTTCGTGAAGGACGTACTTCACTCGACCTATTTCCTTTAGGAGGTATTGCCAGCAAAACAAAGAAATTAGTGGTCATTTTCTTCTGAATTCAGAGATAAATACAGAACTGGATCTGAATAGGAAGAAACCGCTCTTTTCTGGGATAATCTAACTGCTCTACCTGTCCACCTTCTCTCTCAAACTGTGTCCATAAAGGATGACTAGTAGTGAATTGTAACTTTAAAAATTGGAGTGCACTGTCTGCTGCTGTGTTTGATAATATTATTGGTATCTTTAAAGAACCACCCCTGCCCCAGTTGACTGACTCTTGAACTGAATTTAAGTTTAATAAGGATGATTTCCTTCACTCTATCCTTAGGGCTTAATATAAAATGGTGCCTGATATATGGCAGTTGCTCAAATAATTTTTATTGAATCAATTAATCTTGGTCCTTTTCCTCACAATTCTTCAAGCATCTCTTCCTTCAAGGCCCTCTTGAATGTCGCATGGAACAGGAAGTACTATAAAAGAGCATATACTTTTGCATCCTTCCTGTCTCCCCTCCTACTAACAGTACCCCTACCCAACCCCAAAATAAAACAGCAACATCAAAAATAAAGATCTCTCTTGGGATAGTTAAGGCCTGAGTTAGGAGTTTGGGTGTGTGCTGTGTGTGCTAAGAAACTACCACTGAAATTGAATAATGGGATTCTTTTTCAGTTTTGTGGAGAAAATAAATTATTCCAACCTTAAGTTCTTCCTCTCTTCAATTTCTCTTAAATCTTGGATGCCCACTTAATTTATCTTATGAAATTAATAAACATGTAGTAAATGCTTTAAAATTTTCAAAACCACCATGGAAACTGCCGATTATGTTTAGTTTTATAATGATAATATCGTTGGCCCTTATGGGTTTTATGTAGCATACATATAGTAACCCTATTTTTTGTTTTATTTTATACTTACATACTAAAACCAAATGCATTAATATTTGATCATGTACTGCAATAAAAAGCACTGTGACTTCCAGGTATATTGCTAATTGAACTTAGATGATTTTTACTTCCAACCACATACATGTGCATGTGCTTAAGCGTGGCTCCTGGCCTCATAGGCACGCCTGAATAATGGATGTATGCTGGCAAAAGTACTGATTTTCTTTTCTAATTCATCAGCCATAGGTTGGAGACAACACCTGGAAATAACTCTTTTCAGTCAAGGTTATAGGGAACCATGAGAGATGGGAGAAAGTAACGCCTGTGTCCATTCTGTGTGCCTTTCTACAGATGAGACTGATCGTGGGGTCGACCAGCAAGATGGAAAGAACCATACGGGGTGCGAGGAAAGCGACGCTGGTAAAGAGGAGTTGCTGAAGATGAGACTGCCCACTCGCTCAGACATGATATGTGGCTATGCCTGTCTCAAAGGTATTTTGAATTCCAAAGGTGATCCAGAAGGTTGCACCTTCCTGGACTTGGCTTCTTTGTGCTGGGCTGTCTGGCTGAGAGGGTACAGCGTTCTAGGGAAGGACTTCCCATGACCTTCACACCTCTGCTTGCAGGCACTGCTGCCATGCGGAACACCAAGCGGGGTTCCTGGTATATTGAGGCACTCGCTCGGGTATTCTCTGAGAGGGCATGTGACATGCACGTGGCTGACCTGCTGGTTAAGGTAAGTCCACTCTGGCTGGCTCTGCCAGCCCTTGCATCTTGCATTCCCCCTTCCTCCTCCTGCTGGGCTGCTGGCGCAAAAGCACAAGGCGATCTCACACATTGGACCATGGTTCTGCCTTTCCAGGTGAATGCCCTTATCAAGGAGCGGGAAGGCTACGCCCCCGGCACAGAGTTCCACCGATGCAAGGAGATGTCCGAGTACTGCAGCACTCTGTGCCGTCACCTCTACCTGTTCCCGGGACACCCTCCCACATGAGGCTGCCTGCTGCCCATGCTGTCGGGGGCTCCGGACCACCGAGGCATGAATGAGCATTTTCTCTTCAGGATGCACGGTTTCTCTTCTCCCCTCAGGGACATGGGGATCTCCCAGGCTTGTTTCCTGGGCCATCATCTCTGCCTTTGTGTATGGGACTACAGGCCAGCTCCTGCATTTGAAGCTTTCCCCGCAGAGCCAGCTCTGGCTGGACTTGTTGCCAGGAATGTTATGGCTACAGTCAGAGAACCTGGCAAGGGACACTGGGCCCAGTATTGTCGTGGGGAGAGGACACATGGGTTCCTCTGTGATTGTGTTGTGTCTTCCCTGGGCTTTGGTGAGGGCACTTTGGTCATCGCCTTTGTTACAGTAGGTCTCAGAGATCATCTCCTATCTCTTCTTTCTTTCATATCCACGGCCCCATTCGTCCCAGAACAAGAGTTTGGAAGGTGTCCTTAGTGTAGGCGTTTGTATTTGACTTTGAAGAGGCAAATGTGGCTGAGACACACCCTGCAGCTGTGAGCAGAAGTGCCCTTGCATGCCCCTCAGGACGGCAGGCCCCGGGAGGCCAGTCTTCTCCCCTTCCTGGTTGGCTCCCTCCGTCTGCAGGGACCCAGCCTCTTGGAAAGGTTGGAGTTTGCATGCCCCTCTCCTAGAAGTCTTAAGGCCCTTCCTTGGTCACTCGTTCCTGACCTATTGCTGGAATGGGATTTGTGGGGTGTCGGCAGGAGGCCAGGAAGCCTACCTCCCCACGCTGACCTGTCACTGCGCCCTCCTTCCTGTCCTGTGACGTGTCCCTTTCTCTCCTCTACTGTTCTCACCTTCGTGTGGCCAAACTACCCTGTATGTGGGTGTCTGTGAAGCTTCCTGGTTACCTCTCCCCTTTACCTCTGGTCGTCCCCGTCGGTGCTGCCGCCAAGTCTGTCTGAAAGGCCCATTCATGGATGGTTGGGCTGCTAAAGGGGGTGATGCCGTCTCTCGTCCCTGCGTTCTGCTCCTTTGGTTTTCGTGGTCTTACCTCCCCTTCCCATTGTTCCTGTTTTGGTGAGGATATTACTGTACACTTTATTACTTCTCCAGCCTAGAAACCTTTGTTTTTGCTCCTGTGATACCTTTCTCTTCTTTACGGTCTACCTTTTCATTTCCATTCTTACCCTCTGCAGTGTGTTCTGCATATAACAGAGTAGCTTGGGGTTTTAAATATAAATCTGATGATGTCACTCTCCTGCGTGGAACTCTCTGGCTTCCTGTTACACCTCACGTAAATCCAAACTCCTTACCCTGCTGTATGTACCTCCCTCTTGAGCTTCGTTAAACAGTGATTTCCCACTGTGCTCCAGCCCCCGTCACCTCTCAGTTTCTCAGATGTTCTGTGCTCTCCATCCCCACTGCTCTCGGCTAGGGTGGCTTCCTCAAGTCTTGAGGCCTTCCCAGGCCATTCTGTCTGTAAATAGTCTTTTATATAACTCTTTATTACTGCCTCCTGTTTAATTCTTTTTTGTTTCTGGGAATTGAGCCCAAGGGCACTCTACCATTGAGCTATACTCCCATCCCTTTTTATTTTTTATTTTGAGACAGGGTCTCACCTCCTGCCTCATTCTCCAGAGTAGCTGGGATAACAGGTGTGCACCACCACACCCAACCTCTAATTCTTCCCTTGCACTTACTTCAGCTTGTAATTATATATTTGTTTTACTTTTTTGTTTTTATCTCCCCTACTGGGCTATAAGCTCCAAGAGGGCAGAAACTCTGACTTATCTCCAGTATGTACCCAGTGCCTAGCACTTATTAGGTCTTTTTTAGTAAATGTTTTTTGAATGAAAAAAGGAGGCCAGCAGTCAGCCCTAGCTAGAATCCTACTTTTTGACAAAATGTTCCTGTTGACAATGTACACAGTTTAGTATTTATACTGTTTTTCCAGGTGTTTTGTTTTTATCCACTGGTATTTGTAGCTCTTTGAAGACACATCCTGTGTGAGACAGCTTCCTTCGCCTCTCTCATGGTGCCTAGCAAAATGCTGGGCCTGAAGTAGTCAAGGTGCTCGATAAATGTTTGTTCTGTGAGCAAAAAAAAAATGTTTGTTTTGAAGACTTGCTGCCAAGTCAGTATAGGATAGACGGATTTGAGTGATACAACCTTTCCACTTCCCACTGCCAAGATTTTCTATCACCATGAGGTGCCAAATAAATGTTCATATTTGTTACTGGTGTGTGCCTGGTGACTCCCTCCATGCTCAGGCTTCAGAAGCCCACCTGTCTTTTCCTTAGCCCCGTCTTCTTCCCACTCACAAGGCACACCTAGAGCTGAAACCCTTTTAATTTGGCTGCCCTTTTTGTACATACAGATGCTGGCTTGTCTGTTGGCATAGCCCTGGGACTGACTTTGCACGGTCAGATGAGGTAGAGGAGTCATAAGCAGTGTGGGTTCTGGCTTACCAGGTCATGGGGCAGAGGCTGGAATAACAGATTGGCTCCAACAGGGGATTGAGAAGGGGATAGTAGAATCCCACTTTTCCAGATGGTAGACAAAGATTATAAGAGAATGTAGAGCATCCGAGAAGAGACGTAAGCAATGAACTGTAAATTGGGGTACTCTTGAGCACACCTGGAGAGGCACATGTGCAGATGGGCCCCAGGTCTAGCAAGAGATGGGCAATTCAGTAGAAGCATTTGGGCAGGAAACAGCTGTGGACCTAGGGAAGTGGTGGAGGAGGAGGGCTGGACGTGGTGGCGCACGCTTGTAATCCCAATACTTAGGAGGCTGATACCAGAGGATCTGGGTTCGAGGCCAGCCTCAGCTACTTAGGTCCTCTGCAGCTTATTGAGACCCTGTTTCAAAATAAAGAATAAAAAATAGGACTAGGGGTATAACTCAGAGGTAGAATGCTCCTGGGTTCCCTAGTACTACAAAAAAAAAAAAAAAAGGAGGAGCTGTCTAGCTAGAGGGAGAAGACATTTGAGTGGAGCTGAACCATACCACCAGGCTGGAGAAATTGGTGCAGCAGAACACGGGACAAGAGGGCATGAAAAGATGGACTGACACCAGCTGATGGTACTGCAAAAAGAAACAGGCTCAAGGGAGGAGGGATGCAAAAATCTTGGAGAGGTTAGGAAGTTACTGGATGAGAGTACCCATTTTCAGGACAGGAAAGCTTGTCAGAGGTGTGCTAGGTCTGCTTAGTGCAGAGCAGTGTTTGGTCAAGTCCGTGTCCTTCCCAACCTGCCCTTGAGTGAGGGTGTCAGGTTGAATTTCACAGCTCTTCTCTTCCTCCACTTACCTCTGCCAGGGGATTCTCTTCTAAAATTATCCCTTCCCTGAGCTGGGGGCTGTTCTCCACTGCCCTTCCCATCCTGTTTCCTGAAAGGGAAAAGGAAAACAGGAAGAAATTAAACAAATGGGATATCAGACCGAAGCTGTGATACCCAGAAGGGGAGAGGAGCTGCCCAGACAAGAGGCATAATAGCTGTAATTGATCAACAGCTTAGTCTGATGCAGGCACTGACATGGACCTTGCCATTCCATCTTCCTCACAGTCCCACAGGGGAATCATTTTCCCTTTTTTTTTTTCCTAGAAAAGAAAAATCAGGTTTAGCAACTCAATTAGCAAAAAAAAAAAAGAGAGAGAAAAGAAAAATAAAATAACCTATATAGATCTGATTTTGAATGCTAGCTTTACCTTTGAAGATACTTGCCAACATAGATTACAGTAAGCCTTAATTGCTCTTACATAAAAATGAGGAAAATGTTTGTGCCTTGAAAGGTTCCTATGAAGATCAAATGTGATGATGCAGGAAAATGTGTATTGTGTTTGAAAAGCCAGAAGGGGGAGAAGGAGACCTGTCCAGTGCTACAGGAAATGTCTATAATCTGTAGGGTATGGGAGAGGGCCGAGGGGTGTGTGTGTGTGTGTGTGTGGTTTTGCTGGGGCTTGAACCCAAGCCCTCACAGGTTAGGCAAGTGCTGTACCACTCAACTACATCTGTAGCCCAGGACAAAGGTTCTTGAAAACAAGGCCCAATAAGGAGAGAAATGAACACCAATGAAGTCTGCTACAAAGAGTGACTTCCAAGAAAATTGTTGCTTTGCTGAAATTTCAGAAAATAAATGAGCATGAGTTCCATGCTGCCTAGATTGGCAGAGGGAAAGTGATGGTTAGAATCACCCTTAAAGAATATAATGGAAAGCTGGGCGTGGTGGCGCACGCTTGTAATCCCAGTGCTTGGGAGGCTGAGACAGGAGGATCTCAAGTTCACAGCCAGCCTCAGCTACTTAGTGAGGCCCTCTGCAACTTAGTGAGGCCCTGTTTCCAAATAAAGAATTAAAACTAGGGCTGGGGGTGTAGCACAGAGGTAGAATGCCCCTGGGTTCCATCCTCGGTACTGAAAAAAAAAAAAAAAAGTATGATGGAGCCAGGCATGGTGGTACATGCCTGTAGTCCCAATATTTGGGAGGCTGAGACAGTAGGATTCCAAATTCAAGGCTAGCCTCAGCAACTTAGGAAGACCCTGTTTAAAAAATAAACTAGGTCTGGAGGTATAGCTCAGAGGTAGAATGCCTCTGGGTTCAACCTCCAATACCAAAAAAAAGCACAATGGTCATATTCATTGTCCCATAGATTGGGGAGGGGGAGGAGCAAGGTGGATTTGAAAAAGTTGGAGTTTGAAAATAAGGATATAACTCAGGAGAATCCATGCCTAAATTTTATTGGGTGGGGGGGCTGTCTCATACACAGCCACCTATACCCCCAACAAACTTCTCTCTTCCCCTTGTGTCCTGTGTGGCCACTTTGTACACCCTTCCTTCAAATAGCAATTGATAAACCTGTAGGTTTGTTCTTGATCCTTCTAATTTGAGAAATTCTTAAATATTCTTAGAATTGCAGTTGATGCTTCTAGATTGTGTGCTTCCACTTGGCTGGGCCGGGTGTGCCTGCTTTCCCAGCCCCTCTGGTCTCCGTCTTCAAGTTTGTTTGTTTGTTTTTGTTTCGTACTGGGAATTGAACCTAGGAGCATTATACCTCTGAGCTACACACCCCCAGCCCTATTTTATTTTTATTTTTATTTTGAAACGGTGTTGCCAAGTTGCTGAGAGTCTCACTAAATTGCTGAGGCTGGCCTCTGACCTGTTACCCTCTTGTCTCGGACTCCCAAGTACTGGGATTATAGGTGTGCACCACCGTGCTCAACTCTGCTTTCAAATCTGAGAGCTTGTGACCCAGGTTTTGTTTTGTTTTAGGTACCTGACATTCTCAGGAACACTAAGGAAGTAATAATTGTGTCTGATACTTGTTTCTCATAGTGTCCTACAGAAACTGGTTACCTTCAGGAAAGCCAGAGTCCACAAATAGGGGGGAAAAAGTCTTTTCTGTTTCTGAAGTCTTCCAAGAATAAACCTCACATTTCATTCCATTTTGTTTATTAAGAAAATACTTCGTACCAGTCCCTTAGATCTTTTCTTATTTCTGTCTGCAGAAAAGACAGGTATCCTCATAGAATCTTTAGTCCCTTGAACCAGGACACATTTGTCATCCTCGTGGGTAGATTATAGGTCTCAAGATTTACAGGACTGACGCTAGAAAAGGCAGTCTTTTAGCTTGCTTTTTATATAATTGACAAATGGAGATTGTTCATACTTAAGGTATATACCTTGATGTATTGGTATATGTATACATTGTAAAATGACCAGTGCAAACCATTACCTCACAGTGTGTGTGTGTGTGTGTGTGTGTGTGTGTGTGTGTGTATTGAGAACACTTAAGATCTACCCTCAGCAAATTTCAGATACGTGATACAGTGTTGTTCATTATAGTCATCATGCACATTCGATCACCAGAAGTTATTCATCCTATATAACTGAAACTTTGTACCCTTTGGCCTTCATCTCCCCAGTAAACATTTCCCTGACCCAACCCCTGGCAACTACCTTCTAATCCCTGCTTCTATGAACTCCACTATTTTAGATGTCACATATAAGTGAGATCATGCAGTATTTGTCTGTGTCTGACATATTTTACTTAGCATAATGTCCTCTATATTCATCCATATTGTCACAAATGGCAGCTTCCTTCCTTTTTATGGCTGAATAATATTCCGTTGTGTCTGTGCACCACATTTTCCTTTTCTACTCATTTGTTGACAACCTTGGTTGTTTCCCTCTCAGCTCTTGCAAATACAGCTGAACTCAACAAAGAAGTGCAGATATCTCTCTGAGGTGGTGATTTACTTTCCTCTGGATATATACCCCAAAAGTGGGATTATTGAGCCCATATGGTAGTTCTATTTTTAATTTTGTGAGAAATCTCCATACTGTTTTCCCTAAGTGCTGTACCAATTTACATTCTCACCAGCAGTGCACGAGAGTTTCCTTTCCTCTGCATCCTTGCCAAGCCTCTCCTCTTGTCTTTTTTTTTTTTTTTTTTTTGCGGTACTGGGGATTGAACTCAGGGGCATTCTACCTCCGAGCTATACCCCCAGGCCTATTTTTTATTCTTTATTTTGAAACTGAGTCTCACTAAGTTTCGGAATACCTCACTAAGCAGCTGAGGCTGGCCTCGAACCCGGATCCTCCAGTCTCAGCCTCCCGAATGCTGGGATTACAAGCGTGCGCCACCACGCCTGGCTTCCTCTTGTCTTTTTGAGAGTAGCCATCCTATCAGGTGTGAGGGGATACCTCACTGTGATTTGACTTGCATTTTTCCTGATGATTAGTAATGCTGAGCACCTAGAAAAGGGGGCTTTTGATGGTATCCACCTTCCCGCTTGCTTTGGGCAATTCCAGCTGGCTTGGGTCAAATTATACTGTAGACCAGATGTTTGGTGTCCCTACCCTCCATCCACTGGCTGATGTAGCTTTAAACTTGGCCTCAGTGTAGAGCTTTCCTTCTGTGGAGAGGAAACCATAGGGAAGGAATGTCTTCTTAAGAAAACTGATGGAGAAAATATGATGCCAGATAGAGTAATTTGGCCTTGGTAAAAAATTACTTATTGACCTGAAATGGGAAGAATGGAGAGCTTACTTCCCCATCAAGTTCTGTTTGTCGGGCTCATCATGGAAACACACCTCCCTTCCCACCAGCCGTCCCTACTCTCTGGCTAACTTCCTCTTCTCCCCTGTTATCTAACCTGCCTGATAGAGATGTCAGGGCACTACAGTCTACGGAAGCTCAGCTCCTCCCAGTAGATCTGAGCTGGGAAATGGGAGAATTTTCAGAACCCAGGGCTACTACCCCTGCTTCCCACAGTGCTCCACACCCAGAGCGATAACGGCAGAATCAAGGGAATGGCACAAGTGTTATTAGCAGCTTCGGGCAGATGAGGGCAGAGAGCTGGAGGAGAAAGCTAGAGACAGGTTGGGAGAACCGGCCAGGTAGTTCAGGATCCAGATGAGGACTACACCCTGCAAAGATACGGAACCGGGGACAGCCCAACATGGACAGATGGCAGAGAAGTGCCAACTGCTCTCCCAGGTGAGCTACCTGCCGGCATTTCCTAACCGGCTAGTCTCCTGAGCCCCCTGCCTTCCATATACTGGAGAGGAGCAGAAGCCTTAGGGGTGTCTAGTGCACCCGCTCTGCACACAGCTAGAGAGCATATGAAGCAGTTCTCATCCTGGTCCGAGAGATATTTATAGAGGGACCAGTGACCTGGGGCTGGAGGCCTCCTAGTGACCAGGGAGGGCCCATGCTGCTGGCTCTAGGAGGGAATTCCCTGTGGGGCTGTCCCGCAGGTTCTCCTCCCAACCCCCACCCCAGCACTGCACTCACACCTGCTTCGACCCCAGGCAGATCAGATGTGGCAGTGGGGGGGGGAGTCATGTGATGGAGAGGCATCTATAAATAGCTGGAGGTGGGCATGCTGCCCCAGACGCCTTGGGGACAGGCGAGAACAGAGGCTTAAGGAGCTGCCCTGGGGGGAGGACGGGGGCAAGCAGGCCAAGGCCTGGCTGGGGCCAGGGGCAAGGCCTCATGGAGCGATCCAAGTCTCAGCAGCATGGGGGTGAACAAACCTGGTGGGGTACTGCCCCCCAGTACCAGTACATGCCCTTTGAACACTGCACCAGCTATGGACTGCCCTCTGAGAATGGGGGCCTTCAGCACCGGCTCCATAAGGACGCAGGCCCGCGTCACAACGTCCACCCCACGCAGGTAAAGGCCTGAGGGGAGGGGGGCAGTGCGAGGGGAGGAGGTGGCGCCAGGGGCTGGCCAGTGTTAGGAATTGGGGAGAAAGAGGGAGCCGTGTTTATTCCACTGAAATTTTTTAAAAGTCGTGTGTTCAAGTATTTCAGAGTTCTGGGGTCACCTAAGCGTGCACTTGCAGAGATATACATGCACGTTCACACAGCCTAACAGAATTAGCACATCTGCGGGGAGCCGACAGAACCACGGGTGCAGGACAAGTTCATGCTTATGTAACCCCCACACAGTGATTCCTGGAGGAGCCCACAGTGCTGTGTGCCACCAGTGTCTCCCACACCCTCACCCACACGCAGACACTGCGGGATTTCTGCCACACAACCCGCCTCGGGACACGGACACACACACACACACACACACACACACACACACACACACACACGCGGGATCCCTTCTGCAGAAGACAGAAGAGAGGGATTGGGACGAGTGGAGAAAACAGACCAATAGCTTATCAATGATCAAAGGCCTACCAGTGTCTACCTCCGAGCCACACCCCCAGCCCTATTTTTTATTCCTTATTTTGAAGCAGGGTCTCCCTAAGTAGCTAAGGCCGATTGTGAACCTTTGATCCTCCTGTCCCAGCCTCCCATGTACTGGGATTACAAGCATGCGCCACCACACTCGGCTCCAAAATGAGCAGAGAAATGTAATCAAGTTTTTCAGGAGCTTGGGGATGTAGCTTAGTGGGAAAGCATTTGCCTAGTATGTTCCTGACCTCATGGCCCTGGGTTCCATCCCCAGGATTGAAGAAAAAAAAAAAAAGCTTTTAGGGGCAAGAGTGATCAAATAAGATCCTATAAAAAGCTTTTAGGTGGCAAGAGTGATCAAATAAGATCCTATTAAGTGTGAGGCACCTGGAGAGGTACAGAAAGTGATCCCAGCAAGGAGCTGGCAAACTAATTAGGGTGTCCAGGGAGAAGCATCCTCCAGGCGGGGGATTGGTGGGTTACAGGCATCTAGGGGAGGGAAACCAAGAAGGAGAGATGAACTGGCACTGGCTTACATACAGGCCATGGTTTTAAGTGTGCGTGCCTCTCACCACAACAAATGCAGTGTGACAGAGGATGGGAGGTAGCCGGAGGGGCAGGAGGTCAGACCGAAGAAGGGGTTTTGCTAGCAGGGAGCCTATGGTTCCTGTAGGTTGAGCTGGGAACCTAAGGAGATGGTAGCGTAATATCAAGAGGATCCTAGGCCCTCGATGCATTCCCAAGGGTAACTGCAGAGGCAGCGCTGGGGGATCTGACGGGAAGCGGGATCCAGCTGTCAGTACAGTCTCCCATAGCGCCCTAGCCACGGCTTTCCGGAGATGGTGGTGCCTGACCAGGCCTTGGTACCCTGGGCTTGGACAGAAGGTCCCTCCTCTTGGCCTTGGGCTCACTCTCAGCCAGATGCTGATTGTTTTGGAGGGGGAGGGTGACAACTGGTGAGAGGGAGAACACCGGGCAAGTGGGCAGGAAGCCTGTGTGGAAAAGAACGGCAAATCAGTTTGGGGATGGTGTACAGTTGGTTTCCCCAGGGCCTTGAAAGCAAGCAGTGTGGTTTTAAAAGTTTTTCTTTATTTTTTGATTGGTATTAGGAGTTAAACCCAGGGGTGTTCTATCTCAGAGATACACCCCTACTTTTTATACACCCTTTTTATTTTTCATTTGGAAACAGGGTCTTGCTACATTGTTGAAAGTCTTGCTAAATTGCGGAGGCTAACCTCAAACCTGGGATCCTCCTGTCTCAACCTCCCATGTCATGGAATTATAGGCATGCATCATCAGACCCAGATTTGTTTAATTTTTATGTTGGAAAATTCTAGACTTACACCAGAGAGAACAGTATACTGAACCCTCAAGGATGCAACAGTCATCAGTGTTTTGTCAACCTGGTTTCATCTCTTTCCACACTCACCCCTCCCACAGCCCGGAGGACTTTGAACATGCCCCCCACGGGACGTCCCTTGTAGACCTAGACTTCTCCCTTTCCCTTGCCTAACTCCGCCAGGGTGTGGTGGTTACCACTGGGCCAGCAGGACGGATCTGGGTTGTAGCATTTTCCCAGTCCAGGATTTGGTCGGAAGCACCCGCTTTCCTAACCTCCATCAGCCTGGGACTTGAGGCAGCCCCAGGTCTCTGACCTCCATGGGGAGTGGCTTCTCCTTCTGAGTGTCTCCCTCCATCACTAACCTCAACCCAGGAGTCAAAAGAGCCACAAATACAGCAATTAATGTGTACCTGTCCAAGACCCATGCATGAAACTCTGCTGCTCAAAATGTGAAATTAGATCTCTTCTTCTAGGCGCTCCCAGAACCGGCCACACAGCCTGGCCTGAGCTGGCCCTTAAAGGACAGCATTGGTGTAGTGAGTGGGGTCAACTAAAGGTGACCAGAAACCAGGCACAGTGGTGCACACCTATAATCCCAATACTTGGGAGGCTGAGACAGGAGGATTGCAGGTTCGAGGACAGCCTCAGCAAGTAGTGAGACTTGCCACAACCTAGTGAGACCCTGTTTCCAAATAAGAAATAAAAATTGGGCTGGGGGTATAGCTTGAAAGTAGAATCCCTCTGGGTTCAATCCCTAGTACAACAAAAAATAAAAGTAAAAATAAAAAATAAAAAGATCAGCTGGGCATGGTGGCGCACGCTTGTAATCCCAGCATTTGGAAGGCTGAAACCAGAGGATCCGGGTTCGAGGTCAGCTTCAGCTGCTTAGTGAGGCACTCAGCAACTTTGTGGGACCCTGTTTCAAAATAAAGAATAAAAATAGGGCTGGGGGTGTAGCTCGGAGGTAGAACGCCCCTGAGTTCAATCCCCAGTACTGCAAAAAAAAAAAAAAATAATAATAATAATAATAATAAATAAATAAATAAATAGAAAGATCTAGAGGTGTAGCTCAGAGGTAGAATGCCCCTGGGTTCAATCCCCAGTACCACAAAAACAAACAAAAAATAGGTGGTCAGAGCCCTTGTACATTCTACGCTGACACACATGCTGATGCTTTTAGATCTGGCAGGAGCTGCTCCACCCTTTCCACCTGTCGTTGGGGCATGATTACCTTGCTTAGGGAAGAAGCAGATAACCCACCTTATCGGGCCTGGTTCCTGTTTGTGCCTACCAGCCCTGGAAGATGAGATGGATGACTTGACCCAAGCTTAATCAAGGTTCCCATTGCCTCAGGGAAGGAAATCAAACCAGGCAGAGTGCAACCAAGTCATCGGTCCCCATACACATATATGATTTTTATGTGTCAGTTTATAAAAAGGCCATCTACTAGCCGGGCCAGCCTGTCCTCGAACCTGCGATCCTCCTGTCTCAGCCTCCCAAGTACTTGGATTACAGGCCTGCACCACCACACCTGGCTTGTCTATTCTTTTTTTGACTCTTCAACAGGATAGACATTAACCATTTTCCTCCCATCCAGATTTATGGCCATCACCACCAGCAATTCTCAGACAAGGAGCAGGCCATGGGGATGTCCAAGAAAATGGGCTCCAGTTCGACCTTGGACAGCAAGGATGAGGACCACTATTCTAAATGCCAAGGTGATGGGGCCTGAGGAATAAAAGAATCTGGACTAGGAGGTACAGGGATTATGAGATTCATTTGGATGTCCCACTGTGCATACCCTGCTCCGTCCACACACACGTAAAAGCCCTCCTCTAAATACCGAGGATAGGATAGGGTGCTTCACCAAACCTCCTTCACCTTTTCCCTGGTCCTCCACTGCCCCTCTCCCAACCCCTAGCAAAGAGAACACACTTCCTGTATTCATGTATTCGTGGCTTTTGGTGCCTTCTGAAAGGACAGGCAGCAATTGGCAGAGGTGTCAGGGAGAGAAATCCAGGGACTAATTGTGTTCAGACAAGACCCAACAGGCCCAACTCCTCCCCTCTGCTCTTCAGCCAAGCACCCAAAGTAGTGACTGGTTAGCTGCTTTTCTCCTTTTTTTTTAACCCTCTTCTCTTCCTAGATTGTATCCACCGCTTGGAGCGTGTGGTAAGAAGGAAGCTAGGGGAAGACTGGATCTTTCTGGTGCTCCTGGGTCTGCTGATGGCTCTGGTCAGCTGGTGCATGGACTATGTCAGTGCCAAAAGCCTCCAGGGTAGGTTCTCCTGGGCCGCTGTCCTCAGCCTCTCTGGATTTCCCCCCGAGGACAGACTGGATGCATTTGGGTGGGGAATGCAGCATGGAGGGGGCACATGCAACCCTGGCCCCTGACAAGACCAAACGCATCAAGACCCGAGACCCAGATCTACTGTTCATGCCTTTCCACCTGCTGCCAACCAGGCTGAGGACGCCCTTCCAATAGGGTGGCCCCCTGCTTCCCGTTTCCCCAGGATCTCCCCAGGTCTAGCTCTGAAAGTTCTGAGTCCTGGGAACCCCCTTGGTTCTGGCCAAGCTGGGTGGGTTGGTGCCTCTGTGGCCTCACACACGATGTGACAGCCACGGGCTACCTCTGCCAGGGGGAACTTGAACCGGCACTTCACCTCTTGAAACTCGGGTTTATACTTGTAAACCAGAATGGTACCTGGGGAGGGACAGCACCGCCGCACGCTGTCTGCTGTGCAGTGATGTCGCCAGCACTGTCAGCCCCTCCTCCACTGTCTGATTCACGCATGTGTCCCTGCAGCCTACAAGTGGACCTATGCCCAGATGAAGCCCAACCTTCCTCTGCAGTACCTGGCCTGGGTCACCTTCCCGCTCATTCTCATCCTCTTCAGTGCCCTCTTCTGCCACCTCATCTCTCCCCAGGCTGTTGGTGAGAACCTTCTAGAAGACTCCCACACAGTCTGGTTGCCTGCAGACGGGTCCTCCTCCTGTCCTCCTGTCCAGCCCTTTGGCGGCCCCACCAACACCTCTCTGGCCTGCCCACCCCCCACTTCCCTTCCACCTCCTGTTTAATCTCTAGCCTGAGCCTGCAAACAATACTCTTTTAGGCTCCGGAATCCCTGAAATGAAGACGATCCTCCGTGGGGTGGTCCTGAAGGAGTATCTCACACTCAAGGCCTTCGTGGCCAAGGTGGTGGCCCTGACAGCTGGGCTGGGCAGTGGCATTCCTGTAGGGAAAGAGGTGAGGATCTGCTGAGGACGAAGGCTGAGGAGAAAGAGAACCCGAGCTAGAGGGTGCTCTAGGGGAAGCGGACCCTGGGGAGGGGACTAAAGCCAGGGCTAAGAGCCAGCGGGGATGCGGAACTCTTGGAAGGTCCTGTCCCTGGGTGACGGAAATATCAGAGGCTTTAGGGCAGACTCCTTTAGCCTGGGCCCTGTTGGCATTCGGGGCTGGACAATTCTGTGCTGGAGGGGTGGTCCTGCGCACTGTGGTCTGGCCTCTAACCTTAGATGCCAGTAGCAACCCCCAGTTGTGACAACCAGAGTGTCACCAATGTCCCCAAAGGGACAAAATCCCCCTTAGATGAGAAGCACTGCCTGAGTGATAATCCAGACCAATCCCCTTGTTTCAACATGAGAAAATGCAGCTCTGGAAACAGGCTGTACTGCGTTCAAGGGGACTTCCCTAGGGCTCCCTCAGCTCCCTCCTCTGTCCCTGCCGTGGATACTCCACACAGCATCCAGTGACCTTTAAAAAAAATGGAATAGGCCACGTCTGACCTCTGGTCAAGAACTTCTTAACAGCTTTCCATACCCTTAAAATAAAATCTGAACTTCTCGAGGTGGCCTGTGAGACTGGGCTGACCCGCCTCCTCCCGTCTGCCCCGTCCTCTGGGCTCCCAGCCTGCTCCTGTGTTGTCACAGGTGTCTCCTTGTCCCTCGGTCCCTCTGCCACTCCAAGTTTGTCCCCACTCAGGACTTCTGCACTTGCTCTTCCCTCTGTCTGGGACATTCTCCTTCCTCCCACCCACGTGTTTTACTCTAAGGCTCCACGCAGGTGTCCTGCGCCCAGGGAGTCCTCCCCAGGTGACCTTATCTGAGCAGAGGTCCCCGTGCCACCTCATCCATCCCATCTCTGTCCTCACGGTCTCCTGATTGTGTCCTAGCTCTGGGCATTACCTGAAAAGAAAACATAGGGTTTATTGCCATCTCCTTCCTCTCTGGGAGGAAGTCCTCCAGGGCAGAGGTCCTGCCTGACCTCCTAATTCCCAGCACCTCTTCCAGGGCCTGGCGCAGCTCAATGGCTGCCACACGACCTCCCCCGGAGACTTCTCACCTCTGACATTCCCCCTCTCTCCCAGGGCCCTTTCGTGCACATCGCCAGCATCTGTGCTGCTGTCCTCAGCAAGTTTATGTCCATGTTCTGTGGTGTCTACGAGGTAGGCGGGGGCAGAACGAGGCACAGGGACCGGTTGGTGGAAAAGCCGCTGCGTGTGCACAGGAGCGGGAAGGCTGTCTCTGCTCCGGCTGGCCAGGGTGCTGCAGGGGCGTCGCGCTAACCCACGCGCCTGTCCTCCCTGTCCCGCACGCCAACCCGAGCCACGTGATGCCCCCTGGCGTCCACCTCGCCCTGACCTGTGTCCCTCCGCGGCGACTTGGGTGGGGTCAACCCTCCTGCTACCCTGTGTGGGTTCTCCTCCACGATCCCTCCTGCGCTGCCCTTTGTCATCCCAGCCCCCATCCTGGTGTCGCTTACGCCCTGTCCCCCCACCCCACCCGGTCCCACCCTGCCACCCCTCGCGCAGCGTGCTTCTCTGTTGCAGACCGTGCCTGGGCAGCTTGACCTCCTGGCGCCGGCCTGCGCGGTGGGCGTGGGATGCTGCTTTGCGGCCCCTGTCGGAGGCAAGTTCCACCTCCTCCCTTCCCGTTGCCTGAGCCAGGCTTGGGGGGTGGGGTCAGGGGGCTGCCGTAGCTTGGGAGCGGAGGGACTGGACCGGTGGGTGAGCATCCAGGGAGTGACCGTGGACCCAAGTCGCTGACTCCCAAGCACCTGTATTTTTCCACCAAAGGGCTGTGTCCTTTTGAGACTCCTCGCCTGTCTCCTTTGCTACTGCCACTTCTCACCAGCAATGCCCCTCTCCGGTCACTTGCTGATGTACTTAGCCAGCATATTATCTACCTAACCTTGAATTCAGTTTCTATTTCGGCCTTGAGCCATGAGGTCACTTCCTATTTGCCAAACTCACTGGCCTGGGAGTCACAGAGGCAGTGGGACCTGGCTGGTTCCTTATGACTTAAGCCTCTAACTCCACCTCATTCCCCATCCCTCTCCTTCTCCTCCCCTCTCTCTGCCCCCTACCCTCCTCCTGCCACCTGTCTCTCCGTCTGTCTCTCCCTAGTAGCAGCCATACTATTACACTGACATCCTGACGGTGGGCTGTGCCGTAGGGGTCGGCTGCTGTTTCGGAACACCGCTTGGAGGCAAGTACCCCTCCAACCTCAGTCCACCTGCCCGGCCTTGCTCATATATATATATATATATATATATATATATATATATATATGGTTAATTATATAAATATATAACCATTTATAAATATATATATATATATAAAACAAGAACAGCAAATATTTACTATGTGCCTGGCAGTATTCTGCGTTCTTCACATTAATTCCAGCCAAAAACTATGTGAGTGAGATATAGAGGAGAGAAGGAAGTTAGAGAAGGCAAGTGACTTGGGAAGATTGTTGTTACTAAGTTGCTGGGGATTAGAACAAGGCAGTCTTCATGGTTCCCCTACTTATATTAAAACCTCTTCCTATCATCCGATACTTCTGCCCTCATGTCTTATGTCTTTAACAGGAGACTTTATGCACTTCCTTCTCCAAGGGAAAATTTACATTTTGTGGTGTGTGATTAAGGACATAGGAGGACAAAGGAGTTTAGGTGGATCTTTTGTATATTAATGATGACTTGTATAGAAGGAGTCCTTATGAGAGGTTATTTTTTTGCTTTTTGGGGGGTTTTTTTGGTGTGTGTGTGTGTATGTGTATGTGAGAGAGAGACTGGGGATTGAACCCAGAAGCCCTCTGAGCTACATCCCCAGCCCTATTTTCCTGTTTATTTTGAAACAGCATCTACTGAGTTGCAGAGGGCCTCACTAATTTACTGAGGCTGGCCAAGAACCTGTGATCCTCTTATCTTAGCCTCCTAAGTTCTGGGGTTACAAGCGTGCACCACCATGCAGAGCTCTTATGGGAGTTTTGAAGGAAAATTGTTCCTTGATAGCAATTTATAATCGAGTTTAACTCTTTCTACCCATATAAGGCAAGCGGCGATCTTTCTAATTCTTCTTATCATAGATGACTAGCAAATGGATGTGGTCAAAGAAGGCAGATCTGTCTGTTTATTCATTCATCAAAAGTAGTTGTAGTTGGACTAACAGGACAGGGATTATATAGGTCATTCATTGGGTTTATTGATGATTAAAGAAGAGCATATACTTTTTTTTTTTTTTCGGTGCTGGGGATTGAACCCAGGGGCATTCTACCTCTGAGCTATACCCCCATTCCTACTTTTTATTCTTTATTTTGAAACAGGGTCTTACTAAGTTGTGGAGAGCCTCACTAAGTAGTTGAGGCTGGCCATAAACCTGGTATCCTCCGGTCTCGGCCTCCCAAGTACTGAGATTACAAGCATGTGCCACCTCGCCCGGCTTGAGCATATACTTTTTAAATGACCACCTTCGAGGAGTTTCTTTTCAATTATGAAATTGTAATCAGTCTTTTCAGAGAGGAGCCTTCCAGGCAGCTAACATGGCTTGGCTGGGGAATGATGTTAAAAGTTAATG